>VWZF01003493.1:661355-925938 GCA_013396755.1 Sclerurus mexicanus | reverse complement strand
GGGAAAAGCTGGGAAAAGCTGGGAAAAGCCGGCGGTCCCCGCCGCTGGAAGCGCCGCGGGGCTGCCCCCAGCGGGTGTCCGCTACGGACACCCCTTCCCGGCACGGCCGCGGGGAGTGTCAGAGGTGCCCTGCGAGCGCACCGCGGGCGCAGCTCAGTGCTGGGCAAGGAGAGCAAAAGCTCGTGTGTCAGTGAGCCTGCTGCGCTCCCCAGCCACCGCGGAGAGAGTGCCAGCGGCTCAGGAAAAGCCACGCCAGGGCGGAGAGCAGAGTGCGGAGCCCCGTGTTGCTGTGCGGAGCCCCGTGTTGCCGTGCGGAGCCCCGTGTTCGTGTGCGGAGCCCCGTGTTCGTGTGCGGAGCCCCGTGTTCGTGTGCGGAGCCCCGTGTTCGTGTGCGGAGCCCCGTGTTGCCGTGCGGAGCCCCGTGTTCGTGTGCGGAGCCCCGCAGGGCGCGGCAGTGTCCGAGGGTGGCGGAGCGAAGCACCGGAGCAGGTGTCGGTGCCTCTGCGCTGCCGGGGCAGCAGCGGGGCGAGCTCGGCGTGGGCAGCCTGCGTGTTTGTGCCCACACTGGGCTGTCAGGAACCTTTCCTTGAAGCTGGAGTGTTCGCCTTGGAGGAGAAGGGAGCAGAAAATAGGACTGGAGGGGCCACAAAGGTAGATGCAAGGCCAGGTGAAGACACTGGACTGGGAGGGGGAAAACTAATGGCTGTCAGGGATCACAGGCAAGAGCACAGTTCAGCGTGAATAAAGGTAAAAGAGGAATGGTGTCCTTGCCCACAGCTCCAGGGCCGTCGCAGATGTGAGAGTAGAACATTTACAGATCTTAAAGGAAGCCAAGGCTTTGTCTGCATGCACACACACACACACACACTTGAAAATTAGAAGGGATGTGCATAATGCTCCCCTACTGTCATGAATACACACGTATATGCAGAGGTCAGATACCTGCTTACCTGAGCCTGCTCCAAGACTTCAACCTGTGGTACCTGGGGAGCATGAAAAATACAGTAGAGCCCAGGTGTGAAGGAAGATGATGAAATTTCATCATCTCTTTTTTGTTTTATTGTCAGTATATCATACACGTTGTCCATTACCTGTAATAAATTAAGAAAAATAGTATTTTTGTTGCTACAGGGTATCTTAAAAGCCTTTCCCCCTTTAAACAGTTAGAATGCCACCAAGTATTATATTCTGAAAAGGTTATCAGTCTTTGTTTCAAGGTAAATGAATCTCAGAGATAACTCAGAAAAGATGTGTGGTATAAACTGCAAATTTGCACTGGAAATATTCACAGCTCCTGCTTATGATGAAGAGTGGGCTCTTTTTGTCATCTACAAAACTGCTAGTTGCCTTCCTAGGTCAAATTTCCCTTTTGCTTTCATACACAGGGTAGGTCAATGATTTTATGGTGTCTGAGCACCAAATATTAATGTATTTTGGAAAATATGATAATAAAACATGGAAATAACACTCAGACTGCATGAATTTTAAGACATATTAAACTGACATATACCTTTTCTTGTATAGATACATACAATGAAGAAAGAAAATGATTTTATGAATTTTAAGGGTCCTAGTTTTAAATGGGTATGTGTAAAAAAACTATCCGCATTTTCATTTATAGCCATCAGAAGAACTAATGTAAATCTACATTTAATGACCCCAGTCTCCACAAGAGTAAGTCAATAGCTTAAATACATCTTTTCACATCAATGTTTTAAATGTGATACTTGCAGAGTGACTCGTTCTCATTTAAATCAGCGGCCCTTTTCCCACTGATTCATGGGACCAAGATTTTCACAACCAGTGTTAGGAAGTCTGTACCTACAATTAGGTGACAATAATTTTAAAGCTTTGTATGGAATTATACAAAAGTTACAGTATACCTCTGAAAAAAAAATCCAGTCATAGCTCCTCTTAAGTCTGTGAACAAAGATGACTACCCAAATGTCTTTAAAACCAGTGCCAGACAGTGAGCTTTCTGTAGCAGTGGGGTTCTCAGTGTCAAGGCTATAGTTATCCATGGCCCAGCCACATGCTTTTGTTCTCTTGCCTATACCCATGGTACTATCCAAAGTTGAGGAAGGTTTTGGGGTTGGGGTTTTTTGGGGTTTGGGTGTTTTGGTTTTGTAGGTTTTGTTGTTGGTTTTTGGGTTTTTTTTGGTGATGGTTGGTTGGTTTGGTTTTGGTTTTTGTTTTTTTTCCACAATGAGTTTATTCACCCAACTCTGAGGCTGGGTGGATACCAGGACAAGGTTCCGTGTTTCAGAAAGTCGAGCAGCATGAATGCTGAGGGCTACTCGCTTCCTCTGGAAATCAAACCTAACATCATCTCTGGCTTGGCACTGTAACACAAAATACCCAAATCAAAGGGTGTTATACTCTATTTCAGTGACTTCTTCAGTGCTTTGAAGCAAGTAGGAAACAAACATTGCTACTATCCCCATACCTCCAGACCATTTCCCCATTTAAACATAATAAGTGGTTCTGTTTTCGCCTCTATAAAATGCATACAAGCTATCATGTTATTTATTTTAAATGTTCTATGATTTGTATGTTCTATGATTTTAAGTCACCATATTATTTTAGTGTTAACTAAAATCATAGTGGTGGTTCAAATTACAGCTGTTGTATGAAGAACATACAAGTGATATTCATCTTTATTTAAAAAATATGGAACAAATGCACAATTGTTATCCCACAAAGCACATTTTACAGTAAATGAAGAGCAATGTAATTTTCATCAGAATTTGGAACTAAAGTAACTAAAAATGTCGCTTATAGCAATTCCATTGCAAAGTGGAAAAAAAAGCACCATATTCTTAAATATAAGCATTTTTACATTCAAAAAAATTCAAGACATTTTTCATTTTGGTAGAGCAGTTCAAAGAAATAAAAATTTGTAGTTTAAGTTGAATCATAATTATCCTGTCCACATTTTAAATGCTCAGCAGCATATAATATAGAAATAATCACTAGAATGTACACATGAACAAAAAAGAAAAGTTAAAATGGATATGAACACTAATGCTTTTTAGATTGATGCACACATAACTATTTTTAAAGATATGAAACACATATTTCATGCTTCAGTCTCTGGTAATACAAAAGAGAAAAGCCCTCCTAAACGTTAAAATCCTCATAGTCTGGCTCCAACTAAACTTGGTGAAGCTGGAGTTTACCTGGCAAAAGGCTCATGAAAACATACAAAGACAAAAGAATTTGTCCAGCTGACAATAATAATAATAAAAAATATATATACACAGTTTTGCATGTCTATGCACAGAAATCCTTCATCTTAGCTAAGGTTAAGGAGTTTGATTTCTAAAATCAGATGGAAAATAGGTCAACACATGGTAAAGGCATTATATTTAGCTTTGGAAAGGTCCAACTATTAAAAATGCAGAGGTCCTCAAAACATATACCTGAAAGAAATACTAAAGGTACAGGAAATTAAGAACAAATACAAATATCCTATACTATATGAAATACCACCTGCTCTTTCTGTAAAATATATATTTCTTTAACACTGAGTAACTTCAGTGCTTTCAGTGAACATACTGCAATTCATACAAGCTTCCTAGCAAGTCTAGGAAGAATTAGGGCCCAAGAGCATTAAAAAGGTGCTTTTATTTTCTTTTCTGTGCACTCAAGTAACACACGCCAGCCTTCTTGTGAATTAAATTCCTACTGTAAAAAATGCGTCTCAATGTCAAAGGAATCATACCCAATTAAAATGTTTGCAGTCCCACACAGAATTCCTGCACTGTCAGGGATTTCATCATCTCAGGATGTTTATGGCACATTGATATTGGCACTCATTAAAGCTTCCATGAAAACATTATGCCTTACATTTCTTAAATGAAAAAATATATATATTTGCATAAGTTTTCGGGGAAAGGTGGTTAGGCTTGTACATTTATCATCTAATAAAACAGAGAATATATATTTAAGCTTTACCAAGTTTTGTCTCCAAATTCATTTTATCACTTGAAGTTTCTGGATGACACATTGAATTCATATCTGTAGTCCGTGAATAACCCTGTATCACTGCTATTGACACTTATTGCTGATAGTTCTCCAACAGCAGGTAATATAAATGGCTTTAGTACATGGAGACATAAACATCATTTGACAGATTTCAGGAATCTAACCAGCACTTGTTGTTCAGCAAAAACCATACTTATTAACAGAATAGTTTTATCCATGGTAACAGACAATGAAATCCAAGTTACCTCATAAAACTTTCTGTTGCAGAATTAGGACTGGAATACCACAAGATGATCATTTCAGTTAAGGTGAATTATTCAGAAATATTTTATAACTCTTATCCCTCAGAACAAAAAGATTTGTGCTCCATTAAATATGTTTTGGCTTACTTTTTAAAATCCAACTAGGTAAAAATAATTCCTTTGTCTAATGGCATATCCAGAATGTATCAACACAAATAAAGTTTTTGGAGGATTTTTTTCTATAAAGGAAGAAAAAACCCAATAAGCTACCTCCAAAAATAGATATTTGGTATTAACACATACCATTATTATTTGCACAGAACAATTTACAATATCAACAAGTGTTAAAAAATAACAATGATTTAATTCCACTGGACTTGTGCTTTCAGCTGCTCTCTCAGCAAGCACAGACATAGAGCAAATGTGAGAACAAAATCAGGATTTGTTTCATCCATAGCTCCTGTGTGAGAACCCTCATGGCATGTCCTTTGCTTCTGCAAAGTGCTGCTAAAGCATCTGGAATTTCAAGGCTGCATATACAAATGCATATCAAACTAACCATAAATATTTTACTTCTGGCTTGTCTGTTTTTACTCAGTCACGGACTAATAATGACTTTAACTATACACACATATAAATAAGTTTTGCACAGTTGAAACAACCAAGTGTACTCAATGACTTTAATTTCATTTTATATCTTATTAGTTATGTGCATATTTCCCATGCTGCAGCTCCTCCTATCTCTCTTAGTAATATTTGTACTGGCACATTCTATTATTTTTAAATAATTAATTTCTCTAACAAGGGATGGGAGAAATATTCATACAAATGAAAGGGGACACTGTCAATACACAAACTGCTGATATCCATTAGGGAAATAAGCTAGAAAATTTATTTCCTTTAGTTCTCTCCAGAGGCCTTTGCTAGCATTGCTTTAGTCAGAAGTTTATTATATTGACAGTGTCCTTTCAAAGGAAAATTCCAGTGCAATAGAGAAGTTATTTTAACCAGTACCTCAAAATCACTGTGGGCTAATGCCAGACAGGTGCAAATGCACAGACAAGGGTGCACACATAAATTCTATATGATGGCCTCGGGAGGGAATGGAGTCTTTCCTGCGGATCACAGAACAGCAGCAGTTTGCATCTTGGGAGCCTGGCTGGCCTGCTCTGCGACATCAACAACCATAGGAAGAAGTAAGTCTGTGCTTCCCACACACTGCCACGTGTAAGGAGTTTTAAAAGAGCTGCGTTCCGCTGCGGGCTTGTAAAGACATCACGCAAAAGCTTGACATGGGCACCGCTGACTTGCTCCCAGAGCAATGGCTGTTTTGCAGCTGAGGATTTAAGACTACTGAGAAAGAAGTCATTTTAAGATTTAAAAGAGTGATCTATTGCTCTGAAAAAGAACAGGAGAGAGACAGAAGCAGTCTAACTAGTTTGGGGGCTTCTTGTTTTTCCTTTTTTGTGGGGGGTTGGGTTTTTATTCTTTTGGTATTTGTTGTTGGGTTTTGGGAGGTTTTTTGGTGAAATTCAGCTGTTGTAAAAAGAAAGGTGCTTTTCAACCAAAATAACTTTCCCAGCATCTAAAGTGTTTATACCTCACAACAGAGATTAATACCAGTGATTAGAGCACCAGCAACAGATTGCAACTCTCCGTGACAAAATCCAAGACAGTTCTTACTCTAGGGAACCTTTTGTAAATACATGCTTGCAAATTGACTTCATATTGTAAAATCCTGCATGGGACTTGAGCCTACTACTTGTTGAGAAAAAGTGTTAAAATATCTAGGAGCTTTTGACATGTAACATAGACTTATGTTGAAAGAAAAATAGCTTCTGTTTTTATCAGCATTAAAATGATTATTCAGCCAGCACTGCCACGACAATTTCATTCTTTAAATAAATTAGCATTTAGACATCATACTCCCATGAATGGATTTGTGGATGTAGGCTCTGCTCACGAGAAAGTGCTGACATATGTTTAAGGCTCAGTGAAGCAATAAAATACTGTTTTGACAAGGTTTTTTTTCAAAGCTCATACCTCTGTTCTTTTAACCTCCCCTTCCATCTGAAAAGAGAACTGGATTTTTTGCATTAATCTTTCTGAGGAAAAGCCATGTGTAACTCTAATCTCAGAAATATCAGCTCTGGCACATGATAAAGGAGAAGAAAGTACTACTAAATGAGCAGTAAGGAGGAAAACTTGATGACTGCTGTTTAAGTACCAAATTATGTAGTCAGGGATAAAATCCTGGCCCTTCTGAAATCAAAAGCACAGTACTTGCTAAATCACATACGACTGTCACTGTCAATACTGCGACCAACAGGTTATTTCCCATATGCTCTTGCAGAAAACAACATAGCTCCTCTTGAGGGTTATTCTATACACACAGCATCTTGTAAAGAAAAGGCATTCACATAAGTAGAAATCTTGAATACTATTTAGAAGGACTAAAACCTTTGAAGTATCTTTACTGCTTGAGTTCTCCATGGCTACTGATTAGTAGTCATGTAAAGATAAGCAATTATTTCTTTTTACATAAATATATGATCATCTACTTTTTACAAGGTACCTGATCCATACAATTACCATTCATTTTGCAAATACTTTCCAGGCCTGAATGAAATTTATCTCCTATGAGAGTTACTTCAGTAGAAAGAAGAGAATTTAGATGTGACCAAAACAAGTAACAGAGATAAGGAGAACATATGAAAGGCACTTGTGTCCACAACACATTATCAAATATTCAGAACTTCTTGCAGGCAGTTCTAAAATTCTTCATATTTGATGATTGCCAGTGATTTTGGATGACACTTCAAACAGTGTCTCCAAATTTTCACTTGCCAAAGGGTACGTTTTTTAAAATTTAAATATTAATCTCCACGCTGTCAATTCTGAAATTATGAAGACGGATTAGCAGCTTGTCCAAAATATCAGTCAGGCCTTGTAGTAAACACTTTCTAGAGGCACAATGTTGGCAGAAAGATTTTGAAATTTCAGTCTGCAGATGTCAATTAAAGGTTTGAAAGATTTGTGTGTTGGCAGAGATTAACATTCACTTGTCCTTTCATGTGGAAGGAATTGATCCCTTTCATTTGCATTTTCAGGTTCATCCAGTTCTTCCACAGGGTTCTTTTCTTGCAACCCACTATTTTCTGAACAAGAATCATCATCTCCATTGCTGTGACGACCTTCAATACTGTGTCTGATGCCATAAGCAAAGTAAATGAGGAAGCCTTCCAAAAGGAAAAAAAAAAAAGTTCATAGGATTTTCGCACAAGTAATGCATTAAAAACACATATATTCTCTCTGGATGAACATATTTTGCAAAACAATTTTCTTCTTCAGGTATCTAAATCAGAGCTCATGCTTCCCTGTTTCTATGGGAAATTCCAGTGCATCATTTTTACATAATTAAATGATCTCATAGGTTATGAAAACTACTATATCTAATTTATGTCTAGATGGAATGAATACAATTTCCTAGATCTGAAAGGAGAATGACTGATATACTGGGAAGAAACCTGTCACAAACAGATTTCTACACAATCTTGGCTATACTTACTAGGAAAAAACATTGTGACTTACTGGAATTCTTCCTATTACCCAAAACTGTATCTACTGTTTTGACTGTATATAAATACTTCTTCTGAAGCATGCTCTTTTTTGATCAGAAATATAAGCTGACTTTTAATAAATCACAGAGGGTTTTTTTTTCAAATATTTTAAGGAAAAGAATATTCTAAGACGGGATTCATGAGTTCTAGTGTATGAAGTGACTGAAATGAACAGAATTACTTACCAAGTGCCATCCAGAAGCTAAATCTAATCCAAGTTTCTCCACTTAATTGCACCATCAAGTAAATATTTACCAGTATACTGAATGATGGCAAAAATGGCAATAATGGAACCTAAAAGAAAATATTTAGTAGTTTTATATTAAATAAAGTCCTTTTGGCATGTCACAGTTCAGTTTTGTAACAAAAACTAGAGGTAACTACATGTAATCACTAATAAAGCATTATTTTTTTATTTGCTCTTGTAATACAGTGAAATTGTCTCTTTCAATGGGCTTAACCAGCAGTTTCTACATATCTTAAAAATGTTTAAAATACATTATGTATAATATATATTCTCTATGGCTGTAGAAAAACTTTCCATTTTCTGCTGAACACATACTAATGAATTCCTGTATTTACAACTGAAAAATATTACACATTTATATACATATCCCTTCTTTCTGAAATGCACCCTCAGCTCCGCAGATTCCTTGACTTTCATCACTATACTTCATTATTTCCATTAAATAGCTGATCTTAGAGCATAAATGAAAACACGAAATGAAAGGACTTGTACTCTGGGAGCTGTGAACTGTATTGTGGTCCAAAGGATTGTGGACAACACAGATAAGTGATTATACTCTCATCACTTTCTGAATTGTTTTCCAGTTTCTAAGTTCTCTGTCTCACTTGTTAGAATCCATCAAAACCTCTCATTAGAGAATAACAGAGAGAATATGTTATTCACCATAAAGGCCACTTTCTGCTGGTTCTGAGGCTGCCTTTGGATGAGGAGAATGGTAACTATGAAGGACACCACTAACACAGCAAGAAGGCCAATACTCCAGGGCTCCAAGTTAGCAATGAAGTGAATCCCATTTGTAGTGAGGACACTCAAGCCACAAACCAAGCAAGCTGTATGAAAAACAAAGTTATAGAAAAAGGTCACTGAATTTCTGCATTGAAGAGGAAGTGACTTTAAAGAAGAGTGATAGCAAGTCTTCAATATGTAGTTATCATGAATATGTTTAATTAAAAGAAAATATGCTAGACTACAGATTAGATCAATCCACCAAAAAGTATAAAAGCACAGAATTCTTACATAAAGGCAAATTATGATTGAAAGAAGGCGTGTTATCAGTGGATTTTTAATTCCCTCCTTAATAAATTCCATGATTTATGTTAATGCCCATATCATTTTGTGCTGAATACTTACCTAAGAGACCCACTAGAAAGTTAACTGTAGTTGCAGTCTGCTCAGTCGGTAAACTGGATGGATTAAGCAGGGCCTGAAGACTGAAGCGATTCTCTTCTATCATATTTATCTGTGATTCACTTACTGCAGATTCCCTTTCAGCTGCAGCCAAAGCTGCTTTTTCTGGAGAATATTTTGGTTCCTCATAGGTTGAAGCAGGTTGGTACCTATGCATAAAATAAACAGAATAATAAAACAACCCATTAAGCTTACTTAGGTATTTGAAGCAATATGAATCTAGGAATGTATTTAAATAGCAAATTCTTTGCAGTAGTGCATAAGAATTTCCCAATTTATAACTGTACTGCAACAGCATTCTTAGTATCATATATAAAAAACTATGGTAACTTGCTTTTTGATGGGTTTGTTTAGGGATTTTTTAAGCTACATGACTGCACCAATGGGTCAGATAAATGAACAGTCCCATAGAGAAAGAGGGGACAGAGTCTGTAGGTCAACAGCAGGGAAAAAGCAGGGGAGCTTGTTCCTGACTTGTTTTCCATCCTGTAAGAGGCCTAGTAACCTACATAAACTGAAATTTTACATCTCTTTGTTAGCATTTAAGTGTACGTTTAAAAACACATGTGATAAATAAGTCACTATGGAATAAAACAGTCTTCTCTAAGTGTAGATTATTGCAACAACAAATTTTAACTGAATTTGAGATGTTACACTTTTCAAAGTTAATTACTTACCCTTAAGTAGTAAAGACTGACTTTTCAAGTTTAAAAGAACAATACATAATAAAGTAAGCTATAGCTACCAATATATAAATATAATTCCACAGTTTTACAAACATGACAGAAACCACAGTTTTACTGAGAAGTATTTATAATTTTGCTCATTGAGAGACAATATTTGCTCTCTAAGGCTACCATATCTTGAAACACTTGTCTGGTCTTACATTTCTGACACAGGTTAAACAAAGCAATTATTTGAACTTGTTCATCCTGTGAACCACGTAGAACATGTACACCTTTCATATGCAGTCCCCAAAAATATAATTGGCCTGATGTCCAGCATAGATTGTATTCATATGAAAATATCATTTACTGAATTCTATACACAAGCTTATATGTAGTACCTTTGTGACTAATGTTTGGACCAATATGGAAAATTTATTTATTTATTTATTTATGGAAAATAAAAACTGTCTAGATTTCACATGAAGCTTTGACTTGATGTTATATTTACATGACAAGATACCGTTGTTTTCTTTGATTGGTCACTGCTTCTTAGAAATCATTTATATGCTTACAGCTATTGGCTATTTAACAAAAAACACGCCCTGTAAATGTGATTCTGTTTATTTACTAAACAACACAAAATAAATCATGGTAGAATATGAAAGCTGGTTTTGACTCACCTAAGAATGAGGACACAGGTTGCCACAAGTGAATAAGCAAGAAGTGTACCAATAGACATCATGTCCACTAAAGCCTTTAGGTCAAACAGAAATGCCATTACAGCTAAAAAAGAAAAGAAAATGCAAAATTTCCATGAGATTGACATAGACTCATTCAGATCAAAAAAGATGTTTAAGATCATCAAGTCCAACTGTAGGTGCCAAGATTAAGACATATTAAGCTAAGATTTTCAAATCTGTCTGCAGTCTAACTTTGCATTGTTTTACTGACAGTAGTGTGAGTGAAATCATGGTAATCCTTAAAACCGCCTTTTTGAAGCCACTGGTATAATTCCCAAACCTAATTCCCTACAGCTGGGAATCTCATTCATATAGATAGGCACTGATGAGCCATACAGTCATGCTGCATAATCAAATGCTTCGTATTGGACTTATTTGGACATAAGTGTTTGCACACATTGGGGCCATATTAAAAATACATTTTTATAGAATAAGATTCAGATCCTGCAGAAGGATCTCACCAAAGCTGAAAGGATGGATCCCACTGCCAAACTGGGAAAAATAATCTGACCCAGTAAGTCATTTGGATGTACCATTTCTTCTGAGCTGGCAAAGAGCTCTATGTAAAAAGAATTTTCAGAGTTATCCTACTAAAAATAATTTTCAACTGGCCTTCAGGAAAGGCCAGCAAAATCTCACAAGAATTAATGTTCTTAAGATCAATCAACTCAGAGGCACAAACTTCCATGATACTGAAAGTAATTATAGAAATCCGGTGTCTATAAAAGCTAATGTCACATTCCTTTGGGGATTCTGGAATGTCTTTTTTTTGTCTGTGCTGTTTGCACACAGATGCACATAGTTCTTAAAGAAATTAGCAGAAGCCATTATTGAATGAAAGGCTAATTCCAATTGATTTGAAATACAGTTTGTATTTTATTAACATTGTTGAAATGCAGATTTTTTGAAGCATCTCAAGCATCAAATCTCAAGCATCAAATCTCAACATCAAAACAAACTATTAAATCTAGCCTTTAAACACTGTGTGTATATGCACACCCAAATTTTTCTATATTCAGAAATACTTATATTTAATATTTGTTACGTGTGTGTTAATGTATTTGTAGACAGATACATAAGTGCACAAACACATAGACACATATTCCCCTGGTATTTGATCCTGAAGGAGGAAGCAAAATGTGATTTTCTGAAAACAAGACTGCTGGATTACAGAATTCTTATATAATTTGTGAGTCTCCTTTTCCAATTAAGGAAGACCATCATGTTTTCTTTAGTGACAGTGGATGGTCCTAAATCAAAAATTAATCTGCAGAGTAGATTTTTGAATACATCACTGCTTTGCATGCTCAAAAAAGCATAGGTAAGCAAAGCTGAGGAAGAACAGAACCTACCATAACCTCATGTACAGTAGATATATTTAAATTTTAATCCTAACTTCAAAAGGCTACTCTGTAGTTCAGAATATTCTTTAATGTAAGAAACAAAGTGAAAACTGCCTTTATGTTTCTAAGAGACAAAAAGGCACAAGATTGCTTTTCCATCTCTCTTAATTGTACTCCAAGAGACAACGGTATATCGATTTGTGGTGAAGCTGGACTGACACCAAGTAATTTTGTTCTGTGCAGAGTTTCACCATTGCAATTACCACTTGTGAAAAGGTAAGTCACATAATAACATGTGACCATTGCCTCAGCTGTAGTCTTGACCTGATAACTTTAATTAAATGGCCAAACATTTAATTTCCTTAATATTTCTTAAAGCTGTAAAACTATTCATGCTACAAATGCATAGAAAAGTCAGATGCTATAAGCTGTTGCATA
The DNA here is from genome assembly GCA_013396755.1 of Sclerurus mexicanus. Taxonomy (NCBI): domain Eukaryota; kingdom Metazoa; phylum Chordata; class Aves; order Passeriformes; family Furnariidae; genus Sclerurus; species Sclerurus mexicanus. Next base: position 913,465 of record VWZF01003493.1, on the reverse strand, counting down.
CATCCATGACTATTCTGGCAAAACTATTTATGGCCACAAGTTACCAAATTAGCATTAAAAAAAAACCCAAACAAACTAGAAGAAATTACTCCTTCTCCAGCAGTAAATAAAGCTGTTTTCAGGTGAGCTGTGGACACACCAAATTCCCCAAACGGTCCAAAAGCAATCCTATGATGGCTGTGGCATAGAAATAGTGAAGGCTCTGTAACTGTATCAACCACTTTACCAGCTGGGTAATACAGTTTTCTTTCTTCTCATAATTACTGTGATTTCAGATAAAGGTCTTGATTTCATCCCACAAAAGTATGCTTCCAAATTATTGTATGAGAATATGTCAATAAAATAAATTCAAATAATATGAAGTTTAAACAATAAAAGTAACATAACACTAAGCAATTTACTTGTACTCTGACCAAAGAAAAGGGAACTGATAACAATGCTTCATGTGGGGACTATGCGGGCAATGACTGTGCCTTTCCATGTTATTGTCAAGTACGCAGCGTGAGCAGTTCCAGTCTTGTGGCATCTGAGGATGACCCTAACTATAAATAAAAACATTTTATTCTCATTTCTGAACCTCTTTATTTAATTTTAGCCAGGGTTGCTAAATGTTCTAAGGCGTGTATTTTGGATTTCAATTACTTAAAAATCTTATTTTTTTGCCTTTGAGTTAAATGCTATTAGAGCTTCCAGTTTTCTGGGGTGATTAGACATAAACTGAGATTAGCTCAGTTGGTCAGAGGATGGTGCTGATAACACCAAGGTTGTGAGTTTGATCCCTGCAGGGGTCATTCACTTAAGAGCTGGACTCGATGATCCTTGTGGGTGTCTTCCAATTCTGTGACATTCCACTTAAATGACAATGAAATTTGGGCACAGCTACATGTACCTCTGCAAGAACTATGGACAAAAGTGAAAGAGGTGTACGTTAAGAATTAACACTAAGAGTTGGCAACAGCTCCCAAAATAGTCTTTTGCTAAAATATATGTAGACATCTATGTGTATGCATATATGTGCAGACACACATAACCCCCCAACACATACATACCCCTCAACCACAACTTGATAAGCCTATACAAAAACAGAATCATTTTCTCTGAAAGACAATTCAAAAATCTTTGTATTTTACACAGAAATTGATCCTGCTGCAAATGCATTTTTTTCCTTATGTCTCATAATAAAAAATGTGAGTTATTTTCCCCCTCCATTTTAGATGTGATAAATACATTAGGTATACATCAGACAAGGAAACCCTGTCAGTAGAGCATCAGCCTAAGGACTCAGATTAAGTAATAAGCTTATTCACCATAGAAGTGGTTAATATTAAAAAACTAAATAAATAAACCCAATTGAATTCTCTGATATTAAGGTCATCATCACCACCACCATGATTTGCATGATTTGGAGTTCTTACACCCTTTGATTACTCAGTAATTTTATTTCCATTGTACATGCAAGGGAAGTTAACAAGCAGCCCTTTTCAAAAATATAAAGTACCATGCACGTGCATAGGGTGTTTAAATCTCAGCTTTAAGTAACACGGGCTTTCAGAGCTTACCAGAGATGACCCCTGCTGTCAAGGTGGCAGAAACTGGTGCCTGCCTCTTACTCACTTTGGCAAGAAAACTAAAGAGTAAACCATCGCGTGCCATGGCAAACAGAATTCGGGGCAAAGGGAACATAGAGCCGAGAAGACTAGAACAGAAAAATGTATAGTTCAAATATAGGTTATTAAAAGCACAATGCTTTACTGGTAAACCCAACTACACAAAAAGAAATGCTCGGAAGAGTTAATGGGTTTAGGTATAGTTTTCCTTAGGCTCTGTGTTGCTGCTCTTCGTTTTTTGTTTGGTTGACTCATGTTCTTAGTTTTGGTTGTTGTTTATTTTGAACCTAGGCTTTGAAAGCACTTGAGATTAACCAGCAAATAAAAAGAGAAAAGTTTTACTGGTAGCCTACTTTACCTAGCAACAAGCAGATTTGATCATTTCAGTCCAAAGCAAATCACAGCTGCACAACAGTAGTTTATTTCCGTATATGTAACATGTTTAGCAGTGCACCTTTCTTTACAATGATCAACTCTTAGTCTCACCTGCTACTGCACCAGACGATAGAGTAGCAACTAGTGGGGTCTTCGTTTTGGAATTGATTTGAGCTAGACATTTGAAAAGCAACCCATCCTTCGCCATAGCATAGATTACACGTGGTATTGGGAAAATGGATCCAAGAAGACTGAGTAAAAAGCAAACACATGCAACATGGCAAACACAGTTCATGCAGAGTTGTCTCACGGATAAGATAAACAATGTTAATTAATGGCATGTATAGAAACAAAATGTATGGTTGAAGGCAACACCAGAAAGCCCCATAGCCCAAGGTACTACAGGTAAGACACAAATAGAATTTTTTTTAACTGCAAAGTTGATTACTTTTTTTAATTATTGTTTTTTAAATTAATTTAGCTAATGAAATCGTGTCATCAGGCAGAGTTCAGATTAGCAAGGTAACTCTTGCCATCACCATAGTTTTGGGTGTTAGTGGACCAGGAAAATGTTCCAGATCACACTAACTGTGAAATTAAGCTTTAGTATTCCTGGAGAAAGTCTGTCAGTCAGAAGCAGCAGCAAATAAATAAGCATTAGCAGCATCCCTTTCAAGCTATTTCCATGTGAGGCTGTTGATTAACAATATTTCAGAGTAAGCACCATACAAGTATACTTGGGCAGATTGTTTCTTTCAATTAAAGCACCTCTAGGCAAGCTTCATTAAGATTGTTCCTTTTTTTTTTTTAAGAAGTAAAGCTAATTAATTCAGATTTGTTATTAGCAGAACACAGAAAGCTTTTAAACTATTGATAGCTTGAAGCTCTTAAACATATTTCTTAAATTAGGAGGGTTTTTTCCCTCAAAAAGAAATTTTAATTAAGAAAACAAAAGGCAGTATCATAGCCAGTATAACCTCTGCAGCAAGCACACTGGTTTTTAACCAGGAAAATGGTTTCCTTTCTTACTTTAGGGAATTGACTGTGTGACTCGAAGAAGGCACAGCTTTTATATACCACAGATGCTAAGTATGCTAAGTATGTCCGACAGTGCTTGTGAGACGCAAGTGTTAAGGCTAGACATGAGAGGAGTTTTATTGCAAATGAACTGATTTTGATGTATGACTGTACCTTCCAGAAAGAATGTTTCTTTGCTGTTGTAGCTTTGTACAATTCATTTATCCTACCCTTCTTTAAGTACATCCACATAAAGTGAAATATTTACAAACATCTTGACCCTGAGGAATCAAGTTTATGACATAACATAGTAAGAGGTAACTGTATAGACCAAAACCAATCATCCCAATATTTTTTATTAATTATACCTCTACGCTGAGGAATATGAAATACAGTTTCCTTTGTTTTGTTCTAAACTGACATCAGTCAACAGACTGAAAGATTAGCCTCTCCATAGATATAATTCTTCAGAATACACTGGAAAAATAGACCAACAGTCCAAATTTCTAAAAAAGCATTTTACTATCTCAGCTCATTTTATTTTCCAATATTAATTTCTTTAACTTAGTTTCTGTTTATATGCAACTTTCACTATTTGTCAATATAAGGGAATAATTCAGTAAAACCCTCCAAACTGAGGGGACCGTGACAACTAGGTAGAAAGTAGCTACAGTCCCAGGATGAAAAGCATAACTGTGACATTCTTCAGTCAGCCCTACAATTCTTTTAACGTAATTCTGGAACTGTTCCCTTTTTGTATCCCCTCCTACATCTAAATATTCCTTTCGTCTAAACCATTGTCCACAGTCAGCATGCTTATCATCTTTAGGCGCATGCTTACAAGGTTATCTTGGAGTGCTGTTAACATCAGTGCTTCCACAGGCATCCTGTTTTCCTTTGCGGAAAGGCAGCCGGTATTCTTGCCACTGAAGCAAATGACTCCTTAAGTAAGCTCAGGTACAACAGTGGCATCAGCATTTTTCTAGCCCTGAGTTTAAGTATCAAGCAATTTGCTGTTCTATGAAAGCATTTATACCACATCAGAATTGGGGTGTAATATATATGGATACATACTAATATATCTCATCCTCCCTGATCTTTTAAACCAAAATAGCGTGTTAAGATTACATCCACAGTCTCACAAAGGGGAAAAAAAATCACAGTATTTTCACAGTTATAATCTACATGTCAGATACCAACACAGAAACCAGAAACCACAGGAAGAGATGATGTCCGAAGACAGACTGGCTACTGGAGGAAAACAGAGACAGGCAACCAAGACGAAGAGTGGAGTTACTTAATCATCTCTTCAAGTTTGCCTGCAAATATACAGAGCCCATAGAGCTGCTGAGTCAGCAAGGATGGACAGCAAGAAAGGACAAAAATGGGTGAGGTTTATTTAACCAGTTAATAAAGATAACTTGCAGGTCATATCTTTGAAAATACATACTTTAACAATAAGCTTCTACCAAAGAGATAGAGTTCAGTCACAGTACAGTTAAAAAAAAAAAAAAGTAACCTAAATTAATGCAGCTACTGTGATGTAGACCTGCTTAAGTATAAAACTTGCTTATAATGCTTATTGCTAATTCTTTGCATGGACTAAGCCTTCAAAATGAACACATGAACATACATATAAATGTAATATATTATTCATCAGCTTTTCCCAACAAAATTAGTATTTCAGTGTCTTTACCTTGTAGACAAAGCACAGAGGGATCCCACTGCTACAACATATTTAGCAGGACCCCATCCAACATATTCAAATGCTACTGGCAGAGGACTTTTCTCATCTAGCAGGTAGTATGGCATCATAAGTGTCAGTGCAGCTGAAACCCCAAAATAGGCCATGAAGCAGACAAGCAGGGACACCACAATTCCTATGGGTATGGCTTTCTGAGGATTCTTGACCTCTTCTCCTGAAAAAAGGAACAAAAAAAAAGCCCCACCAAAAATTTGTACTAATTTCCACCATTAGTTCTAAAAGATAACATCAAAGACAAATAGTTTGTTAATCTAAGTCATGGGAATCATATCTGTAATAGAATTTTTTAAAATATGAGTGAAATAAGCTGAGAGACACAAAACAAAACTCAGTATTTTGTTGTCAGAAATACCATTAAAATAGAGATAAACTAAAGGCCATAAAATAAATTGTATATTTTGAGTCCCATAAGCCCAGTATTTCTAGTTTTTTACCCACAATTTCGAAGTTCAATGTACTCATTCCCTATCAGCCATACGCAAGCCAGCCTTTAGAAGAGACATCTCATCTCAGAGAATTGTAAACGTGAGCAGGTGATTAATATTATTTGAGGAGAAAAAATGTATACTAAGCACTTCCCAGACTTATACAGCAACAATTAATTTCTTTAGAACAGGAATAAAGTAAGGAAAATCTCCTCCTTCATTCCATAACTATAGCCACATTTAGGAGTAAACTCAGATTCATTCTTCGTGGACTGAAGAAGGTTTGGAAGAAAGCAAAGTAAGAAGAGTAGACATACTGTTATGTTGTTCTGGGGGGTTTGGGTTTTATTACAAAAAAATCATGTTAAACATATATACACACGCATATAAATACTATACCAGTTGTTGCAATGCAGTCAAATCCTACAAAAGCATAGAAACAGGTGGCAGCACCGGCCAATGTTCCTGTGAAACCATATGGCATAAAGCCACCACTCCCATATATACTTGTCACATTTTCATAGGATGAGATGTTCCTATAACGAACAAAAATACAGCAGAAAGGTAGCTTTATTTTTTCATTATTGGTAGGACAAATACATGCACCCTCCTACCCTACCACTCTAGAAAAATATGTTAAAATGTTCTCGTCAAGACAGAGTTCTGCTTTACAAAACTGTACAAGATGGCATTTTCATGTCCAAGCTTGTAAGAAAGACAAAAATAACAGCAAAAGGAAGAATATCTGAATTAAGTAACCATCATGTTACTCACTTTGAATTTGGTGACAGAACATACTAAAACAGTAATGGTGTATATACCAATAAAGCATGGGTAACAGAAAACTGCTTGGAATACGAGCAAGGAAATAGATTTTTAAAAATTACTCTGTTACTGCAGTACGGTTTCTGAGATATTCTTCACTTATTTTCCAGTTGTCAGCATCTCCTTTCACAAACCCAGAAATCATAACGAAGAAGAGGACCAAGATGTTAATAGCAGTAAAAATTTTATTCACCCATGCAGACTCCTTTACTCCAAAGGATAAAAGACCTGTAAAATGAAAATATTTTATAGATGTGAATGGTCCATTAAACTAATAAAATGGCATATTAAAGAAGATATACATGCAAGTACTGTGAATAATATGTAAAAACAGCACCAGATTTTACACTTTTAAAAACCAGTAGCACAAATTTACTGGATTCTTTAACAGCATGACAATAGGCAAGTGTATTTGAAACCACAAAAGAGAAAGCTTCTTTAATGATATTCTTTAAGTATTTGAAAGTATTTTGAGCAATGGCTGCTTACTGCTTTTCTGAGATGCCAATCCATATCTCTATTTAATTCCATGGAGCAAAAATAGCTACAGGAATTCTATGCTTCATAAGAACAGATTGGTTCCTTACAGAACAATTATTCTTTAGATTAAGAAAGGAAGTACAGTTATTAGATTAATAATGTAACCTATTCACTCTACATTTTTCAGGGTACATCCATCACAGAGTAAGTTCCATTTCCTAGTTCATTAATGAAACCTTTAAACGAAATGCACGCCTCCTGTTCATAACATTGATACTTAGAGATCCTAGAAAAGAGTCTGATACAAAATACAAGTGCTTTAAGTTGTGGAGTAGTGCATTCCATCAGAATTATACTGTGTCATTAGATTTATAACAATTTTAAGCGTACTAACTTAAACTAACAGTTTAATGAAAGAGCAGGCAGTGAGCAGATCAGGAAAAATTAAATACAATTGGAAAGCTTTCACGGGTCTTTGGCGCTCTAAGTATTTCCACTCTCATCACATAATTTCTCTCACATATATTCCACTATTATCACATATACTTTCCCTCATTATTTAGAGATTAAGTCTGAAAATTTTAAGCCTCTCAAAATAATGCCAAAAGTTTCTGACTCCACTAATGAGACATTTGCTATCTAATCAGAACTCAGAATATCTTACGAGATAAGAGATGTATTTTTCTTCATCAATGGCATTTTTATTGGAAATAGGTGTGTGCTTTCTTCAGCTCAATTTTTCCCCAACAGGTAGTGTCTCAATTAGCCTAATATGGTAGTATTCATAGTATGTGTGTTTTTAAAGTCCCTTCTGTGTTAAAAAAACCCCCAAACCAGATTTCTGTGTACTTTCCCTTGTGCTTAGCACGAAGTATTTTCTGTAAAACATCACCTGCTACTCCTATGATTCGGCTTTGCACAGCTCACAATCCAATTACTGAATCCTGCTCAGCCTACACAGCCCTGATCCATCCCCGCTGCCCCTCCTCTCAGTAGCCACGAATTCCACCCAGTTCACTCAGGGGGGGTTTGGCTCCTCACCACAGACACCTGGAGAGGCAGTTGGGGATGAAAAGACAGGCCACAAATGAAAACTCAGGGGCAGTGCTGAAGCACAGGAGAAATATTTTGTCTTCTATCAGGAGCCTCTAATTCTTATGTTCTGAAGTGGCAGTGGCAATGAAAAAAACCAAAGTGGCAGCATCTGTGTAGTTTGTGGAGTTTCAGTGCTCTGCTTTTCAAAGTGTTATTTTTTTTCTTCTTTATTTGGAAGAGGTGAAACTGAAAGGTCTGTTGCAGCTATATTCCAAATTCATGTCCATCCCGCTTGAGAACATAAGGGTATGAACTGGCCCCATAGGCAATTCTGAGCCACAAACATGGCAGGATGCTGGACTAGACCTTGTCAAGTAAACTCCCAGATCTCCCTCAGCGTAGGAACTCATCCTTTTATGCACAGATACCTAAAAAAAGCTTCAGATGCACTCGTCACTCATTCTAGCACTAGGACTTGAACAGAAATATTTTTATGGGTCCAAAAAAAGCCATTCATAATAGAACAGGAGATTATATACATATTAAAAGTTTCACTTTCCAGAGAAAAAAAGCTCCTGCTTTGATTTGATCTATAGAGAGACTGAACGTGACAAATATATCACATGTGGGTAATTGAATATTGAAATGCTTCTAGCATTGCCTGAAAACAAACTATACACTTTAAAATACACCTCCTGCTTCCTTCACTCCCAGTGGCAGTAAGAACATTTCCTTGTGGAAAGCAATTGTTAAATGCAAACAGGAACTAAGCTGCAGTATTTTTGAGCTTTCTAATCCCTCAAATAGCACATAGTTGGTGTCAATTTTTGTGATCTAAAAACATGATACATGAGTAAAGGTGAGAAAGAAACAAGACTGAAAAGAGTAGATGTGAAAGGTTTACTGACGTTTCACACTGCTCTGTTGGTCCATGCCAGTACCTTAGAGTGCCCTTTAGCTCAAACAAATTCTAGCATAGACAACTCTTGAAGACTTAAAAAGGGGAACATTATTTTATACCAAATAAGTGAACAGTGTAGAAAGAAAAATACCTTACAAATGCCCACATGCGCAATATATGATTTAAGGAGACCACGTCACATCACCAAACTACAGAGCTTAACCTTAAGGTCCCTCTGAAAGCATTTATCAGTGTTAAAGCCATGAAAACACACAGAACTGTATAATTTTCGTGTTACCATCAATCTGCATCATGGGTTTTATAAAAAAAGTATTGGCAAGTGATTGTGTCTTGTCTCAGCTTAAATGGAAGAGGATACACATGAAACTTTGATTATATACATTTAATTCACAGAACCACTGTGCCAGTACAAAATGTACATCTGAACTTCCTTAAACATTATTAAGGTATTTCTAGTAAAATACAAACTACAATTTAGCATTTTTGTTTGTAAAACATCACAGCCACCATAAATGCAGCTATATATTTTCTTACCTGATAAAAGTAATATAAGGAATACAGCAAAGAAGTCAGGATACTCTGCTAGCCCAGAGTAATTCATTTGGAAGTAGGTACTGAAGAAATGACCAATCCTTTTTCCAAGAAGTTCATCAAAGGTGCCACTCCATGCTCTTGCTACACTTGATGTACCTTCATAAAATACATGCCTGTTTAGGGTTTTGCATTTGTACAGCAGGATATCACTATTTCTACTGAACAAGAAATAAAACTAAGCCTGTTGCTACTTGCATTTTAAAAAAGCAGAGTTTGTGCTACAATTGAGTTTGTTTTGCTGAAGAACTTTAATGTTTTAGAATTTTTCTAAGTAGTTAAATGGTAATGTATTATTCTACAACTAAAATATAAAAATTTATGCCTCATTTATTCCCAAAATACCATGGAGATTATTTCTGTGTCATGTATATCTGATGTCCTTCTGGAAGAAGCTTATTTCTAAAGTTAAAATATGCCACATTTTAAACAATATAAAGTAATGTAAGAAAGCATTTTAAGAAAGAATACAAAGGAAAGCTGGTCCACCTGGAAGTAAAGCAAAAAAAAAAAAAATCACTAGCAAGATACTTTCCTGGAGTAAAGAGTGCACATGACCACGGCCAAATGCAACCTTATTTTTACAACTCTCCTATCATGAAATGCATTTCAATACAATACTGGGGCATATCAATTTTGTAACGATTTGGGCAACCATCCTGTAGCTAGGAACAGAAGCTAGGCATGCTCATATGAAGTGTAATGGTAATTTGGAACATGATCCTCTGGAAGAAATAATTTTTGAATCAAGAAGTGTTATCTCTGCTGAAGCACCGAAATAGTTATTTGACTATCTGCCATATAAGCATTGATTTTATTCAGATCTGGCCAACTTTGTATTTTATGGGATTACCTGATAGGGCAATGCTTAATTAGCATGAGGAAATAGCAGCAGGTTAGTACTTAAACACCATGACTATCTTGAAGTGAGATACTAAACTGATGGGGTCCCTGTAAATGTTCTTGCTGTGTATATTCAGAAAAGAAATGCTTATTGTTTTTATTGAAATTATTCTTGCTGACCAAAGACAGCAAAGAAATCCTGTTTATTTGTGTGCATCATCACTGAATTATCTGACACAATTTTTGTACAAGGTATGTCATTCATACTTCCAAAAACACCCAGATATAAAAATATCCTGAAAACAAACCTGTTTGCAATGGTGATGCACAGGAGGAAGTAACTAATCAAATTACTTTGGTTATTTTGTCTCTGTGGGACTAAAATGCAATAGTAGCTAAGTATAGAGACGGAAAAGAAAGACAGACCTAAATCTATGCATCTGCTGTCTCAGAAACCCCTGAGACTAATGTTTGTTTTTAAGCTTACCTATAATATAAGATAAAATGAGATTCCAGCCAGTGATAAAAGCCCACAGTTCACCGACAGTAACGTAAGTATACAAGTACGCAGAACCAGTCTTGGGGACACGAGCACCAAATTCAGCATAGCAGAGACCTGCCATCACAGATGCAAGGGCAGCAATGAGGAAAGAAATAACGATGCTGGGTCCAGAATCAGATTTGGCTACTTCTCCAGCAAGGACATAAACACCAGCTCCAAGGGTACTTCCTACTCCCAGGGCTATAAGGTCCAAGGTCGATAAGCATCGGCACAACTTGGTGTCCTCAAGACTTTCACCGCTGACATTCTTCTTCCGCACCAGACACCGAATAAAGGACAAAGCTGGTCCACAGGGCAACATGGTGGATGTAGAGCTCTGAAATAAAAGAAATCATTGCAGCATGTAAAAGATAGCATAAACACTGGTGAAAAACAATGAAAAAAAATTTACGTACAGAACTTTAATCACATCATCTAACTAATACATTTACACTCTTTTGTGACATTAAATAAGCTAGCATGTGTGTTTTTCCCAGAAAACAAATGAGTGATATAACAGTCCTAATTTTATATTTAGCACTTACTTCCCCAGGGAAAGAGATCTATTATCTTTTGGTTTACTACATTGCTGTAAAAAGAAGAAATTTTACCTATTTATCTGCTAATGGCCACTTCTTAATCATTTCTAAAACAGACATGGTGTATTATCTCATATACCATAAGGACTTTTAAGATAAGGATCAACACCAACATAAATAAGGATTTTTGGGATCTAAAACCCCAACACTAAGGCTATAAACAGCAAAAGCTTTAAAGTACAGCATTCTGACAGAGCAAATTTTGTCTTCAAATACGTGGCTTTTGACTTTAGAATTTGCTCAGCAAGAACTTCTTGAAATCAGGTTAAAATAGTGTTTCTACTCTCTCCTGCACCAATGAAGTTTCCCAGATCTAATTATCCTTCAAGAAATCTTGTACACCTCTCCCTGACAATCATCTAACAAAACCTGATGGACTAACTGCTCATCCCATGCCAATTCCAGTTCAATAATGAGTGCACATCGCAGTGTGGGGTGCACACAAACTCAGATTCTGTGCCCAGCCTGGTCCTGGTCACCAGCAGGTGGGCAGCACTTCTCTGGCCTGTGACATGGGTGCCTGCTACGAACAGCAGTGATTCTGCTTCCCAACTCAGACTAATTATAGCTGAGGGTCCAAAGCATTTGCCTGAGAGGGAGGACTTGGCCATCCCACAGAACATAATATCGCAAAGAGGCAGCATTAATGTACAAGTTCCGTCTTTATGTTTTTGTTTGAATTGTATTGTTGATGGCTAAGAGTTTGGTGAGAGTCAAGTGATACAATCTGCCATCTCTGCAAACTAATGCTTGTCTTTGCAACTCACACCATAAAAATCTACACTCTCTCATGATTTGTTGAGTGGAACCTTCCTGGGAACTGAAAATCTATTTAATTGAGATGAAGATATACTGCTGGTATATATCTTCCTGGTCTGTATCAGTTTCCTAGACCAGTAAAGAACATTTCTACTCACTGTAGTTCAATCCACTAACAGCAATAACTTTGCATCAAGATGGATAGCTCAATTAACAGTGTTCGATCCTAGAAAAGAGAGTCAGAAGCAAGAGAACTGCCACCCTGATGTGAGATTGCCTGAAAAAAAAATCCCCTTGGAAGAGAAATCTGTGGAGAAACATTTTCTCCCTATCCCTATAATAGCTCCCCAAGTACACTCAGACATACCACTTCTGTCTTCAAAGAACATCCTTAAGAAAAAAGGCCTCCATTCCCTTTCAAGTAAAGGGAATTTGATAAAGGATAGTAAATGGAATTGAATAGCTCTGGGCAGAGGTGCTTAATGCCCATTAGAAAGGTGATAGCTGGCCCATGACAGTGGAAGGAGGCAGACAGGCAAGTTTCCAGAGCTCTGCTGCAACTACACAGCCCTTTCTGCCCACCAGACTCCCAGAGATAAGTATCTGACCATGGTATGTAGGCTTCATCCACTAAGGAGATTTCATACATCAATTTCAGAACTCAGATAATATTCATGTCAGCAGAGATCCACAAGATCTTTTGAGGGGAATCAGCATTGAAGTGTTCAGACAAAATCCCCTGCTGTGTCTCCTGAGCTCTTCAGAAAGAGCAGCTTTTCTTTGGGCCTGAGGCTGAGGCACTCCACTCCCACAAAGCCAGGTTTATCTATCCTGGACTGTACTTAGATATGCCACTATGGAATTTTTTTCCCCATAATGACACTTCTGAATCTGTATAATATTAGAATTAATATAACATTAGGATGTTATATTAATATACTTATTATTCTGTAGCCCATGGTGACAGGCAGCAATATTTTTGTGATTCTATGCCCTTCAATTTACCAATTTCAGTGTTGCAAAAACACAGCAATAAGTAAGGAATTATTTTCCTCTCCCCCCAAATGATATTTCATTTGGTATTTCATTAACAGGAAAAGATTTTCTGGCAGATATTGTTCTCAGAACACTGCACAATTTCCAAGATTCTTGTTATTCAAATGGCATCTCAGACTGCTCTGCTTCTTTGCCATTTGGGACAAGGAGTCCTGAAGGTTGTAGAGTCATCTATTGCAGTGGCCAGGTGAGAGATATCATTCTTGTGACAAAATAGAAGGAGTTTTTTTGCTTCTGCTTTCTCTGATTCTTGTGGACAGGACAGGAGGCTGGTTCTTGCCAGCCACAAACCAGTAAGAGGTCATACTTGTTCTGACTCAAACCCAGCCTTTCTTCTTCAGCCTTTAAAAACAGAAGTACCACCAAAGACAAAGTTCAATATAAAAAATTTTTGTCTGTAGAGAAAAAAACCACCTCACATGCATAAGAAACATTTTTTTAGGTATATCCATCCTAACATGGACTTGATGAACATACATCCTTTTACAACAATCACCGCAATCCAGAATGTCTTGCACTGCCTACTATACTTACTAAGCATATATGCACAGTAAACAACGTCTGATCTCTGTTGCTGTGTACGTCAGACATGGTCCCCTTTTGGATTTGGCTGAGACATTCCAAGACTTCCTACTTCATAGGATAGTGCAGCAGGAAGAACTGATGAGCTTACAAAGATATTTGGCCTTCACACAGGACCAAAGGACATAAGTAAGAGATGACAAAATGTCTTCAGAAATCACTGACACGTGTAACCTTTTCCTGAGGTGTCACTTGTAAAGCAGATCCTTTAATGCATTACCCAACGCAAGAGAAGAGCCTAGGCAATGACTCGGTGCTGACATGTGCTGACTCACAAGCACAGTTTATCAGGACACTGGAGCTAAGCACATCTCAGGCTCAAATACAAACCTACAGAAGCAAAGAATGCAACAGCTGGGTGTGCCTTTTGGTGGCAGCATTGTCCTAGATAAGCTTACACTGACCACCACTACACACTTAAAAAGTGTCTTATTCCTGCAGACTCACAAATCTTATTTCTGTGAGTTTGGATAAATCTCATGGTTTTCTGTCAATCTTTATAACAGAGAGGATGTTTCCCCTACATGAAGTAGGGTAAAGGGAACACATTAAAAAAATTCTCTCTCCTACTTTTTGACTAGCAGGTTTCAGAAGCTTCCTAATTGCTCCTTTTTACTTCTTCCTTTCCCTGCTGCAGCATAAGCCTGTGTCAGCTTCGCACTGTGGCCTCTGCTTCATCCTGGCCTCTGCTGCTATGAGCTCTCCAGTGCTGGCCTGGGCACTGCTGAACATCCTGCACAGCTCTCCTCTGAGCCTTCCTGGGAAGGCACACTTGACAGACTGGGAAACAGAGTTTTTGATAATATATTGGGTAATCCATCAAGACGGAAGTGAGTGCTTTCGAGGCATCTCTGAAACACCTGTCCTACATGTGTTGGAGCAGACTTGAATACCTGCCTGCCTTTGAACAACAGCATTAGGCATGTACCCTGCAAATAGGATTGGTAAGGGTAGGCTGAATCGTTCATGCAGTTTAAACAGAGAAAAGATTGACTCCTGAGCTTATACAGTTTAAGCATAGCTAATTAGTGATAAACAAAAAGTGGAAAATGCCATTGCACTCACCAACAATGTGCAGTTTTTTCTAATGAAGGTGAGAAGCAGACTTAACCTGATAATTCCCTCATGCATTCAAACCTGTGCGTCTGCCTCACAGAGACATTTGTCACAAGCACCTGTGAAGTCCATTTGTCACTGGCCTTGGCACGTTCCTTTTGCTGTGTACAACTGAAGTGGCAGCTCTCTGGCTCTGCATGTGCTGGGTCACTGCACTTCTGAAGTGTCTTTTGGGTTCAGTTTTAATTTAGCTACAGATTACTCTATAACACAGAATATGCCTCCAAAAGTCCTCTGAAAAAGGGAGGTTCCAGTTCAACTGCCTTAAACTTGAGGACCAATGATCAGCCCATAGTGAAACCTCCTTCTTCCTTGAACGCATTCCTAGAAAGAATCACTGGCTGTCCACATTGTAGTTTACAGTTTTAGCCCTTCAGCAAATGGGTTTGCATTCAACAAAGAGACAGGCAGGAGAGGATTAGACTTGATTTAGACAGGAAAGGAATTTGACAGATCTATCTAACATAGGCAGGAAAAAAACGCAAAAAACAAAGCTTCCTCATGTCTGATGGACTTTCATGGTATTTGTCAGAGTAGCTGAGTAAGCACAAGTATTTCTCCAGTCACTTTTGTTCTTTATTGCCTTGGGTTTGTGTTGGGTTTTTTTTCTCTCTACAGTAGCTGCTGGTAGAATCTTCTTAATTGCAGCCTTTCCTGGCCAGTTGTAAGCTAGATCATTTACTGCTTGACCACTACACATCTGAATGCCAACCCCAGAAGAAGAGTTCAGCCTTATCATACCAGCTCTTCATTCTGGTCGATGACCAGGAAGATTTAATGGTTATCTGTTGTTACCCCTCTTCTGACAGGAAAAGTTTGGTCTCAAAAGACTTGTAACTGCAAACATAATACAAGGGACAAAGTCTCCATTTGCAAAGACTGTATTCATATTTCAAACTGCTTTGACTGCTTCACAGTCCTGTAAAAATAACTTAACCTATCCCAAATAGGAGTCAACAAAATACAAAAAATACATGGATATTGGAGCAAATAAAGTAACTTGCATCACATGTCACTGATTTTATTTCCACTAAATTCACATTTTAATTACGTCTCATAGTGGTTTAAGTTAGTACACATTAAACCCCAGCTAAACATGAGAAAATCAAAAGTTTTGTTGCAGTTACCATTCAGCTTTTCCTACAAAACTTTCTGTTAAAAGCTCTAATAAAAAAGATAAAAATCTCATATTGAAGGTAACTGTTATAAAGCGATATAAAACATCTGAAAGTTTTAACACTGTTATTGAGATATATGTTTAAGGATGCCTGAAGCCAAAGTAACTTCAAGATATGTTACTTAAAAACTATTCTGTTGAGCTAATATTATATAATATACTACAAATTTTAGGTGCAGTAATTTAACATTTTAAGCAGCATACTAGTTCAGGAGAAAATACTCCAAAAAGTTTTTAACATATTGAAAATGGGAAAATATAAATATATACTGGTTAATACACGTTAATTTAGCATCTTCCTTCAGCCTCATTTTCCTGAAAAATCTGTACAAGTATATATATTTTCCATCTTCATAATTTATGAATTTTTTTGTTTGCATTTAGCCTTATTCAAAATTGCAGCACTGCATTGATTAGATCTTGTGCAAAAATATATAAAAGAATTCAGAGAGGAAGCAAAATTAGGTGTAGTCTATGATTTGTGTATGTGTGTGTACACACACATGCACAGCCAATACATGATTTTACTGCAACTGTCCTAAAAGTTCACATTGTGCCCAAGACCTTCACAAAAGCCCTGATGCCTTGGAATATTTAAAGTAGTGTATTTCAATATTACTTAAAGCTCTGAAATTGGAAAGCCACACCTGTAACAGAAATCTGAGATGCACAAAACGTAAAAGGAAAGCTTTATCATCCAAAAGCAGAAACACTTTCCAGTCAGACAGGAAAGGAAAACATAATTTGCATCTTATATATATTAACACTGTACTTTGCACTTTTCCAAAGACAGAATAATGCTGTAATGTAAATAAACTGTATACCACAGCTCTTGCTACTCCGAAAGCACATACGTTAAAGGCAGTTTCCTATGATAAGCTATGTTGCTTTCAGCAGTAAACTTCATTACAAACCTGATTCAGAGCAACTGCTGCTGGGCAAACTTCTGCTTCTCTTACCCAGTCCCGAACTCCTGCTGTCATAAAGGAAGAGTGAAAGTGATTTTATTAAAATACTCGCTTTAAAAGCCAGCTGCAGGTAACGTGGGAGCTGTTGGTGTCGAGGGGTGGAGGCTTGGCAGTCCAAGTGATTGGAGGGCTGAGAGCCGGCCAGCTATTTGCCCAGCCAAGGCAGGCAGGGAGGGAGGGAGAGAAAGTCTTGCTGGTGTTCCCGTAAATCATGTACACTGTCTTGAAGACACAAAATCCAACTGGAATGCCATTTTCTACATTTAAACACACCTATGTGCACGCATACATAATGCACGCTGTAGTGAGCCAGTGGTGTAGTTTCCCCTACAGAGAAACCTTTCACACATCCTGAAGGAAATTTAGATGTCAAACGTGGTATCCCACTGGGATATACCAAGCAAAGTCTTTCCACTGCCCTTGTGAAAAATAAACTGGATTTGAAACATGTTGAAGGATACTTTGCAGTGTTTTCAGACCTGAATGCAATAGCACAGCATGAAAACTGATTTTGTTGAGTAAATTTTAGAAGAATATAAATAATTTATAAAGCATCACTGTGGCTAGAAACAACACAGAAGACGGTATATTTACAGAGCCTGGTTAGAGCCCATTCTGTTGAACTGGGGTAGATGTACCACAGTTCTTGTACTCCTTTATATGGCTTGAAATTAAAAAATGCTGAAGACTGGAATTAAAACAAGCCAAATATTCCTGTGACACAACCAATAAATAAACTTCAGTTTCTTAAAAACTAGCTTCCAGAATAAACCAAACACCAATGTATAATTTACAGCTGTATTTTTATGACTTCCAGTGACAACCCCACTTCAAACTTGTAGTAGCATTTCCAGTCAATATTATTCACAGCATACTGTTTCCTTTATTTTTGTTCAGCTAACACTTAAAAGATAAACCTTGCAGAAAAAATCCCTTTGCTTCTCATCATTGAAAAGTGTTTCCTAAAAAAATATGTAGAAAAACACACATTACGTGGCAGCCCCTGCAACTTTCTCTCAGATTTTAGTTTTCCATGACTGTAAAGTCTGCCAGTGCTCTGGAGGCAGAGAAGGCTCCTCTTCCTTCCCTTGTGGAAAGTCCTGCTTCCTACAGGCACACAGAAAGGAAGAATACAACCTTTCCTCAGCTTTCACGGATCCAAGGAGAAATGCCTCCAAGAAGAGTGTGCTCCATGGGGGTGAGCCATGTTTCAAGATCAGGCATCCAGCTTACATTATCCAAGGTAATTATTTTCCTACAGTGCAAAAAGGTGTTAAGAGAAAGGTCTTGTTTGTTGAAGGTGTAATCATGACAATGCTAACTCTTCCCCTCACATTGACCTCACCCTTGCTAAATATGAACTTTATCTCTTTTACAGTTAATACCCAGTCAGAAAACAGAAACAAGGAGTCTACAGGTTAGGTTGCTTGTGTAGAAATACATGAAAACTAATTTTAAGGAGCAGCACTCTGAACTGTGACAATATCTAAGCATTTTTTCACCAAACCAGCACTCTAACAATTCTACAAATAACATGAGAATTACTCAGGTGGTTCTTGAATATCTCCAGTGGGGGAGACTCCACCGCCTCTCTGGATAATCTGTTCCAGTGCAGGGTAACCTGCACAGTAAAGAAGTTCTTCCTCATATTTAGGTAGAACTTCCTGTGCATCAGTTTCTGCCCATTGCCTCTTGTCTTGTTGCTTGTCTCCTGGCTGTGATAACAATTAATCCCTGGTAACACCAGCAAATTCATGGATCATTACAAAGATGGAGGAGCTGGGCTTCCATAGTTCATCTGACTTTCCAAAACTTAATCCTGGGAACAGCAGCACACAGGAGCTACGCTGCTAAAGGCATTCAAACCTAGGACTGTCCTGGCTCCCAGTCAAGATGCAGGGAGCACACTGGCTGCTGAAATAAAATAGCTTGCATCTGTCGCCCTGTGACCTTGCGCACTGTGGGGTAGATTAGTATGTCCCCATTACGTAGTGTTTGGACCAGAGGTCCTATGGACAGACACTCAGACATAGTTTTGTGTGTGTTTTCAGTACTGCAGGCTTGAAATTACAGCAAGACCATGTTGCCACCCAGCAGAGTGTTGTCTTTGTGCGTTCAGCTGAAAGGTGTATTTGTGTTCCTTGGGGTGTGTGAAAAAGCAGCATCAGAGAGATGTTCATGAAGGGACAAGGGTCTAGTGGGGTATCAGTGAAGGATGCCAGGCCTGGTCCTCTTTGGACAAGACTGAGCATATAAAGTGCTGTCTGGTGGCAGCTACCTGCAATAGCATACCCAGCTTCTCTCAGAGGAAATTCTTGTTTCCCTCCAGGAAAGAGCTGTGGTAGATCCATTTTGTGACTCCCAGTTTGCTTCCAGTTACAAATCCAACTGTGGTTTGACCAAAAACATTACTTTATGGCTTAAATTCTGACTTTAGAGACTTAGCAACTATATCACACCTGGATTAATCTAAAATGCCTCATCCAACAGTTCTCTGACTTGCACACCCCAAGGGCTTTTGTAATACATTCTTTCCATAAAGAAGGTGATCAGAAATTCTCTTCTTGCTAGGAAACAGTTGACCACATTAGAGGGAATTAATTGAAAGAGAAAATTATTTTGTTTATTTTATTTTTCTATGGAAGGTTCCTTTTAAGACTTTCCCCCAGAGTGGCAAAAATGAACATATTTTTATAGAGTTATGCAGAAATTCATGCTCAAGGAACTTTAAATTGACCAAAAAAAACCCCCACAAAACAAAACCCCAAAAACAAACAAACAAACAAAGCCCCAAACCGTTAATTTGTGAAACTCTTGCACAGACTGAAACAAAGTACTGCAGCTGCCCAAGTGATACACTGATTAAAAGCTGCCCTGCTCTTGACTCTGACTTTCTTGACTTGACTTTGACAGTCTCACAGCTACAGGCCAAAAATATGTGGAACTTTACGTAACTAGAGGTGCTAACTTTGCACATGCATATCCATGTGCTTGCCCATGTAACTTCACATACTTCATCAAAGTTAAACATGAACAAAAGTGCTTGCAGGACCGGGCCTTAGTGAACCATGGCAATCCCTTGACTTTGCAGCCGACTGTAACAAACACCATTTTTGACATGCACAGTGAAAAAGCAACACAACATGTTTTGTACAGTTTGTGCAGCTCTGATGGGTAATGAGAAGATGCACTAGTATTCATAAAAGGATTCATCAGGTGCCAGCAAGAATCTTTTCTAGATAAAGTAATTACACTTTAGTGGTTCTGAGAATAAAATCCAGTGCAATCTATATTCCATCATAAACATTCAGGAGGGAAAAACAATCTTTATAAAGTTCAACAGTAATGTAGGCTATCTCTATAATGTTATGACACCGTAGGTTCTGAAGAGAATACATTACAATTCAACACTTTTTAAAGGGTTTCCTATCTGTTAAAATATATTTATTTTAGATTTTCATGGTTTAAGTAGATTACTGAAATTCCTACAGAATGTTGTACAGATTAGAATAAAATTATCACTTATCAATTCTCTCACCTTTTCTTTAATAATTCTCTTTGAGTTTGTACTTAGAAAGAAAAATACCTCAAATCCTGAACTTCTGTAAAAGAAATGTAATATATCCCATAAAAATAAGCATATACTATGAGACTAATACAAGCAGGAAGAGTAAATCTGCAATCCTGCATCATTTCATATGCAACAAGAGGAAGGGCTACATCGGCACAAATTCCTACTTTCCACTCTGATCCAAGAATGAGTCATTTAAGCTAACATTAAGCATGTCCCAAGCAGTTACTAGTTACCATTTGTTGAATTCTAAATATTCCCAGGAGTCTCAAGAAAATGTTTGTAGTGCTGACTCACAGTGCTGTCCCTAAGTCTAAAATCAGAGTTTTGGAGATGCTTTGGAGAAGGAAAGTAACTATTTAAAGCCATAATACCCATTAAAAAAATCCACACATACTTTCTTTGGCCCAGATCCACACCTTGAACACAGAATAAATACAGATAGGAAACTCAGATAGAAAAGTTTGTCATGTATACAAAGAAGAGCTAAGAAAATCAAAGTTAAAACTTGATTGTAATTGAAAATATATTGCAATGCTATGTCTTGCCAAGACTGGAAGGAAGCTATTTTGCATCTCCCTGAACACTTGGGAAAGGAGCATCAGATGCATCTCCACACTGCAGCTTGGAAGGAGAATGAGGAAGGCACCACCACCATTTGAAGTGTGAGTACAATTCTCCATTGGAGGCATGAAGTTACAAACTTTCAATAAGAGCAAGGTGAAAGATCTACCAGAAAACAAATTATTAAGACATTGTGCATTTTTTGAGATGTAAGCTATTGGATAACATTCTGCTTTTCCATAAGGCTGATGAAACTCACAACGTAGTAAACTGAAGCAAACTTAAAAAAATTATTCAATTTCTGACAACAGTCCATGTTGAACCAAATGTGCAGTAACATACTACCGACCATGTATATTTTCTTCTAATGGCAGCTTAGATAGGTAATTAGACAAATTTCATAGAAATGATCCCAGCCTATGCAAATGCAACTGGCATGGAAAACTAGTACTCAAATCTCAAAACTTAACAGAGGAAAAACAAGCCTTTTACGCAAATAATGGGGCTCTGAGTTATTATTAGAAGTTACATAATACGCACAGATATAATATTTTTAATTGGTTTGAATGTGCTTCCTTTATAGTTTTTAATGTCACCCTGTTCTAGCTACCACTTTCTTCATTACCTGAATTAACCAACAGAACATTTATTTTCCAATCCTTCTATAATGTAGGATTATCATCCTTCAACTTACTCCTGTTTAGCTCAGCCAATCTCTTTTCTCAGTCTACTTAGATTTTTTTTGTTGTCGTTGGAATATTTGTGAGGGGGTTTTGATGGGTTTTCTTTAAAAATTTTAAAGACATTTGTTTTTCTTTAAATTTTTTTAATTGGAAAGGCTAAAAGTGATCTTTTGTCTTATATCAAAAAAAAAAAAAGGAAATCTCTCCAGTTACTATCTTTAAGGAACATTGTTTTCCAATAAAAACCAATTGTGTCCAGAAAATTTCTATTAATTCAATTACTACTTAAAAACCATTTTCCATGCTGGAAAATGCCTGCAAAATGATAGGAAGGTTGCTGTTTTACTCTTTTTAATCAGTAACAGCGCTTTACCTTTCACCCCACTGTTACTAAGCTTCTGTAACAGCCTCTTGTGTAAGACAGAAGCAAAAACCTCTTAGAAGCTGACATCAGACCAATTCCAGGTATTCTGTTCTCTTCAAAACCAGACAAAATCAAAACCTAAAACTCTGAAAAACTAGTAGAGATGTATTTACAAATACAATCTTTTTCAGTGATAATAAGAAAATATAAGCAATAACTGCAGGATCAAAATTAAGTCCCAACCCTTTCCCTGCTGAAAATGTTATTGATTTGCACAAAAGCTGGTGATACTCTAAAGAGAACTTAGCCACTGATTTTAAAGTAGAACTAATGAGAGCCCTTTCACATGTCTAAACTCCTGAAGTGGCTTCTAAAATGTCTATAAAATATATATATATATTTTAATGGCTTTGTCTTGTGCTCCTGTGCACTTCCACAAGGGAGTCAAATAGTCCAAAAAGTAGCCTAATTTCATGGTACAAGAATGAAAATGAAGCAAAGAACTAATGATTCACCTAGTTTCCCTCCTCCCTTCCCAACCTCAGCTGGCTGGTTTGCTGGCACAAGTAGTATCAGATTCAGGGGTTCCTACTCCACCAAGGTCGTCCAGTCCCATCCCTGGGCTGCAGCACCTCTCAGCCCATTTGACCAGTGCACTAAAAGGCTCCAGAGGGTCTTTCTCTTTGAAAAAACAGTGCAATTAGTTTGCTGTGTTGAGTTACTGGAAACTGTTTAAAGTAACTCAAATTTATATATATATAAAAGTGAACTTTCCCCCTTTTTTACATTGGGGCCAAGAAAGGAAGGAGAGAGAGAGAAAAAGAGAGAAAGGATGAATACATCTAATTTAAGACTAAAAGAAATCATGAACAATACTGGAAATAACCTCACTTACAAAATATCATAAAGTAAGGGAAGGAAAGGAATTCCCATTATATGTCTTACTTGTTTCTATATGATGATGTATGGCACATGGAAAAGATGCTATATTAAAGGGGTTAAAAAAAAAGTAAAAAACCGGAACTAGATCACATAATCAAGTAGTCACAACTTTCTCATAATGAAACATCTAAAATGAAGCATAAATTAATTATCTGCCAATTATAAGAGTTTTAAAAAGTTAAGTTTGTTTTCTTTTGCTTACAGAAATCCAACAATTGGATGCACGTGTTGTTTATATTCCATATTCCTTTTATCTTAAGTCAAAGGCAGTAAAAATTAATTTAAGACATTCTTACATAAAAGTTTTGAAAAATCGTCTTTGCAACCAAATATTGCTTTAAAATAATAGCAAAGTATTTAAAGTAGGATCCATCACTTCATCTGTTCTGAACTTTCAATATTAAACCAGAGATGTATTTTGCTTCCATTCTGTGCAAAACTGGAACTGTGACAAGCCCAGCACCGCTGGCAGACATCATGAACACCAGACAAAACCTGTGTGCTAAGGGCACGGCTGTGATTTATTTTAGGTTTATATATCAGAACAATACAAAACAGCATAAACAGGACTAGTTAGTTCACATGATATAAATAAGCTCCATCTGCAGTGTTTAATCCCAGAAGCATTAAACAGCATTCTGTGGTCTGAAGTTACCGCTGTTAAGACCACCCCGCATTCTTTGCAGGTACTTTCTGCACCCTGCAAAATCAAACACCACTTCTTTCAAGTATGAAATCCCAAAAATAATAAGTCACTGCAAAGTCACTATAGCAAGCCTGTTACAGAGCACTACCCTTTGACATTAAATGTGGACACTCCAGTCAGACATTCTGAATATTTACTGTCCATATGAAGATCATATAAATCCTAACATCTAACATGATTTATAACTGAGGTAACTAATGCCAGAGAATTCCCTTTTCATTCTTGGCTTTATATAGCACCACTACATGTAATGCTTCAGGAACACAGTTTGAAGAACATCATAACCTTCAACTGGGCAATTTTCTGAAAAGGTTTTCAAACTTCTCAGTATTTTTTAAGCAAGTCAATAAACCGCTTGACTGTGTGTAACATCTCCCAGGTAAAACAAGACCAAGACTTCAAAACACAGCAAAAACCAACGCTGGCCTTGATAATCACATGCTGGGATCTTAATCACAGATTGCCTGGGGGCTGAACAACAGGTATGGGAAGTAACCCTATGCTAGCCTGACCACGTGCTGTGGCTTTCCAGAGAGCTTCCACCTGCACAGGCTGCAGTGCTCCATGTTGTAACATAACAGAGCACTTGCAGACAGCACGGCTGTGTTCAGCATCTTCTGAAGACATACTGAAAACCCTCTGTGAACTTCCATAAAGAAAGAAATATTCTTTTGTATCTTAAATAAATCACGGCTATGCAGGGCAGTTACATAACCATGATGAAGGCTGCTGCTTTCAGATCTATTCAGATCTGACCTAATGTTTAAAGCTTGAAACATTGGCAAGTCTGCCTGAAGAAACTAGATCTTCTCTTGGTACAAATCCAAAACAAGTTCCGCAATAACAGGAGAATCATTTCGGTAGAGCATTAAAAAAATCCCAGCACGTAAGACAGCACAAGCATTGGTTCATAAAGTAATGAATATTCCAAAATAATAAATAATTTATGGAATAGCGGAAAAATCCCAGACAAAGCCAAAGTCACATGTGTACACGTGTTTCTGTACTCCCTGCCAGCCAACATGATGGTTCCTTATTTGCAACTTTATCTTCAATATAAATTGTCTGGAGGTATTGGAAAAGTTATCAGCTTAGCAGTTCCACAGGTTTTCCAGGAGGCCGTTCTGCTCATAAAAATCAAAAGCCACTTGAGCATTAAATTGCATTTATTCTACCTATGAAGCTACTTCACTGACTACCAAACGACACAAAGGAACAAACCACAGGATTGCTGCTGGCAGTAATAAATCACTAGAAAATGTGTTTTGGGGATAAACATAGCAACTGGAAAGTGGTTGGGACAGCCCATCACTTCCCCCACATGAAGATGAGGTAAAATACAATTTTGCAATTTTACTTTTTTCTGGCTACAGAAGGCCCCATAAATTAACAACTTTTTATTCTACCTTCAGTGAACACAAAGCATCTCAATAAACATTTTATACCACCTCCTACCCTCAGTCACTTTCTTCCCTTGCCACATCCATTGACCCTGAATGGCATGACCAACTTCTGACTTAGGTGGTCAGGGGATGTCACACAGGTAATTATGAATTCCCTCAAACATCGTCTTCTAACTAACATGTATTTAACATTAGCAATACAGAAGATCAAGCCTATTTAGTTACCAAATGATCTCATATTTGTTCTTTAATTCCATGTTCACATATTTCTTCTTTATCTTCCATTTATTTACGTGAAACGAGATACTTCTCCCATTATTTGTTCCTAAATCAACCACTTTTTCTGCATCTATACAAAAATTAGCCTTATCTCAAGACACGCTGTGAATAAGTTATGGAGAAAATCCCACAGAACACTAGATCCTATTACAGCCAAATATATTTGCTTAAAAATACCCCATCCCAAATACATAAGCCAGGCCCTCAAAGGTCCAGACAAAGCAAATAAGTAGACTAGTTGTCACTAAAGAGATATCCTTCCACATATTGTGTGTGTATGTAGCTTTGTGTATGTGTTCACGAGTGCAAACTACGCTTCTCCGTCCCTACTATGTAGAAAGATAGTGTTATGGCTGGATCACAAACTTGGAGTAAAACTATCCAACTTCCTCACTTTGTCCTCATGAGCTCTGGAGGCCATGACAGCAGACTGAGTTCCAGCTGCCTGTATGTGCAGAGGCAGGATCTGGCCACAAACCATTCCTTACTTGCCCCAGGAAAAAAAAGGTGGTCAGGACAGATTGACTCTCTCGAGGGCCAAACACAGAAAACAGGTTGCTAGTTGAATGGCAATGATCTAGGAAATTACAGGCAGGAAAGACACCTCATTTTACCAACTGTCTGAAAAAAGCTTCTGGCATCAGATATCTTCTTTCATTTTATTCTTTAATTAAGAGAGTAACTAGAATACACACAATCCCATTTAGGTAAAATATTGAGTTGCAAAATGCCATAGAAATTACTTCTAATTTTGAACTGCCACCACTTCCCTCACTAGTACTAGATGGAATATTTCACCAACTTACTGATTTTTATTGAACCTGATCATTGGTTAGTACCACTTGTAAATGATACATGTTTTCATAATGCAAGAAAATTTTGGCTCAAAGACTAAGTGCACATTCCTCATGGAAACACAATTAAAACACAAAGCTTTCATTGTTCGACAGCAGCGACAAATACTCATATAATGAGTTTTCTACATAAAATTAAGATAATCGGTGTAAGAGCCTGCATGCCTAATCTAAAAAAATTCTTAGCTAGTTAAAATGATAATCAAGGTGTCAGCAAGCATACCTCAGCTAAGATCCCTTTTCACCTATGCACTGCTTTACTGGCCTTCAGAAAATGCCACTTTGGCATACAGTTGTCAAACTATTGCTTTTTATTTTTGTCCCTAGACACTTAGCCAGCAATGCATGTGCATTTCCCATGCAGAACTCCAGTTTCTGAAGAGGCTAAAGCAAAATCAAACATCCCCTGCGATCCAACTCCCAAATTCTTCCATCACTGAAATACTTGCATTTCCATCTAAATATTAAGCTTGTTTTTCAGTAGTAGTGTGCAAACAGTATCGCGTGCCAACAGTAATTTTCAGGCATATTATCAGTTGGTGCCAGAGCCCATCTTGTAGTATGAAAAGTGAATTGGATGCATTGTCAGTAATATGAGATCCAAACATAATGTCTCTGTAATTGTGCCAATTTTGTGATAATTCCAGAAGAGAAAGACAGTCTCTGTGATGAGTGTTCTTCAAACATTAGTAGAGAGTTCCATCTCTTTCAGTGGAGGTTAAAACAATCCCATGAGCATCTTAATAAGTTTAAACATGTGCTTGACTAAAGCAATATTAAAATGTTAATATTTTCCTCAGTAGACTAGACTATCAAAAGCCATCACATAACCCAATATATTTAACTGATCAGTTGCAAGTATTAATGTCAAAAATAAAACTCACCTCAGAAGAAATTTTAAAGAAGGAGCTTGAGGGGGAGTTTTGTTTGATTGGGATTTTTAACCTAGATCATTATATAAGATGAATGCAAGAAGACTGATTCATCAGACACGAAACTACTGAGATACAATAATTGCTCTGAAGATATTCTTTAAAATATTTTAAATTACTTCTAGTTTTATAATAAGATTCCTTTGTCTTGGCTCATAAAAAACCCTAAAATAATTTCAATTATCAAAGGAAAAACAATTAGAAATACTTTAATGATAGTAGAAGCATAATCACTGCTGTTCTACAGCATTTCTCCACTGAAATCTAGAAATCATAGGTCAGACAGCCTAAATACCTCAAGTTTCACAAACTTTATGTAGCCTTCTCAAACAAAGGATGCAGAGTTAAATGTCTGGTATTGAACTACTTAAAACATTATCTATCCATATTTTGGTAAAGAGAGGAAAAAAGGAGAAAAATGCAGCAATTACCAGTCCATACTTCAGCCATTAATACAACATAATTCTTTCAGGTTATTTGGTCTGAGGTGATAAACTGTTTTGAAAAAAAATCCTTCTCAAATACTATCAATCTGGTATACTTAAAATACAAATAGCAAGCTCAAATTAAAGTAACATAATAGCATGGAGGTTTGGGAATCCAAGGCAGGAATTCTGGTCTCAATAAAAGGATATGAAGGACCTAAAGACCTCCTTACAATGTTCTGGATTAAGAGCAACTCTGTATTTACCAGCTAAGTTTCAGATGTGCACAAATTAGATATGTTTTTCGGTGTTAGCCCAATATGGTTTTAAAAATCTATCATTATATGCACAGCAGAATTTCCAGCTGGAACAAAAGGCAAAAATCAACCTTGAATATTTTTTTTATGACCCATCTGGAATTAATTGGCATCTTCCTCTAATTAGGCAAGGATTTCCCTAAAGGCTAACTTCCTCTCTACTTCCAAATTCTGCAGGGAAAAGTCTTCAAAACAGAAGACAGAAATCAATGAAACCTGATACTCTGCTACAGCACTGCAGATACCTATGGAAACCTGCCATAGAAGGCTGCCTGTTGTGTACAAACCCATCTGCAATTACTTTACCTCTGACTGATGGTAGATGGTCTACCTGCTCCTTGTGTGTAACTCTCCAGTAGCTCTAATAGTCATCCTACATCGCTCCGATTATCCTTAAAGATTAACTGGACAGTGTCGGATGACAATCTCTTGCTGACAGAATGTTGAGAGAAATCTTTGAAAACTCTGAGAGTAAAGGTCTGAAAAAGTGCTGCTCTTCTAGCCATCTATCATAAATGAGCATTTCTCCTGAAATTTTCAAGACAATTTCTTTGACATTGACAAATATAGGTAGGTAACATCCTAAGCAGGAAGGCTTGGACTTCACAAGGATACAGTTGAACATACTTCACTTACTCCAAAATTCCCAACAACTGCAAAGAGAAATGAAAAAAAAAAAAAATCTCCAAAGCCTCAGAACTGATTAATTATCTTCAAAACTGGCCTTAAAAAGAGGCTTTTTCGAATGGGAATTACAAAACCCACCACAAACTTCAGACAACTGTGCAACGGCCAGGAAGAGTTCTAAAAGGGTGTCTAGGGCAGGCAACAGCAAATGGATGAATTGTCAAGAGCAGAAAAAAAGGAGTTTAGTCCTGAAGGACATCGGTGGGCTCAGCACTGGACTGCAATAATTCATATGAAACTGGTGACAGCTATGAAGCCAAAACATGAGAAAAGGAGAAAAATGCAGTAGAACAACTAAGACCAGAGATCAAACAGATCAAAGACAGCTACTCCTTCAAAATAAAGACTCCATTATTCATTTTTTAAGTATAACTTTGCTCTCCACTGTGATAGCTGTATGAATGTGTGACACTAGAAATTTTGTCATGACCTTGTCATAAATCATCCAAAAGGTCATAAAATTCATCTGAGAAAGGGGGAGACGATTACTTTACCATTTCATGCCTCTCACCATAAAATATATACTGTGATTAGTGATGTGATGACAATGCCATGACTTCTTCAAGAGTCAAAGTAATTTCCTATTGCCTTTCATTCTATCTGTTCCTAAAACTCTATAATGCAAACTCTGCAAAAAATAAACGCCTCAAAACACTATTTCATGGAATTAAAGTTCTGTTCTGCTAGCAGGTTCCCTTTAAGAACAACACAGAGCATGAAAGTATCATTCACTTAGGGAAATTGTTAAAACTATGAGTCTGGTTCTTCCTAAACTTAGCTTAACTCAATTTATTCATACTGCTTTTCTTCTCCCCTTTCTTTCACAAAGGACAAAAGACCAAACTAAATAATGTTCACAGTCTTAACTGCCTGGAAGTAAAACAAAGCACATTTGTTAAAGCTTGTGTAAAAGAGAGGAGATGGACTCTATGTGAACATGAGTAGCATTCAGTGGATTTCTTTGTTCAAGATTTATCAAACTGAGTTTAAGGCACACAAACAAAGCACAAGTAACAAGCACATGCTGGATCAAAGGCTATTTGGAAACTGCAATCAAAACCAGATGACAAGTCATGGATATAGAGGAGTTAATTTTTGGCATTAGTATGAATTTTGGAACAGTGTAAAAGATCAAAGAGAATTGACCATTAAGAGTATGACATCTCCACATCCCCAAAATTAATTAAACATCTCCCTAAGAATATAGCTGGGCATTACATGGACTCTACTCTTAGGCTTGGCATTAGATGTTAGACAGAAATTATTCCTCATGACATCTATGCTTAATACAATTTAGCACTGCCCAGAGACAGTCAGAATTATTATGCAACAGAAAGTCCGCTCTGCTGGGAAATATTTTTAACACTTAGAGAAACTGAAAATCTTTCTGTTAAAAAAAAAATAATAAGAAAAGAAGAAGAAAGTTGGGCTGTAGCTGATAAGTAATTTTTTGTCAGCTTTACAGATTATGAGAAATGTTTTGTATTATAGCTAAGACTAAAATGACTTGGTGACCCCATTTATTTGGATAATTCTTGAGGTTGATGCGACTCAAATTCATGGAACTAATTTGTCTGGATAACAGCTTTACAAAGGTTCTGAAGAGTCTAGACATTTTCACTGTGGGAAAAAAAGATGCACAATCCATTTTATACAAACTTTAAAAATAATATCCTGCAGTCATCCTGTCATATTGCAAATTGTATTGCTAAAGTCAACAGCAGATAAACTAAAGGAGTTGAAAGTAGCTGTGTTTGTACAACACTGGAAGGTATCAAGGGAAATGGAAACAGCCTTTTTGATTCAACTGTTTTGCAAGAAATGACATAGCAAAGAAAAAGATCAGTTATTCACAGTGCTATAGGCTCCACACGACAATTTTTAAGGTATGTGAAATTCTACTTAATGATGATATGATTAAAAAGTAAGCTACTTCTCAAAGAACTACTTAACTGTGTAATTTCCTGTCCACACTGACCGAGGCTCAGGCAGAAGAAATGTAGGATTCATGAGAAGTTTGAGCAGTTTCTAGCAGCCTAGCATAGCTTGACTAAGTGAAGAAAGAAAAAAGGTGGCAAAGAAAGAGACAAACATTGTATTTGAGTTTTACATCATTGTCTCTCACTATAGCTATAACTTTAGCCTAGAATTAGGTTTTAAAACTTAGCTCTTATATACTTTGGCCTTACTCCATTGTGGCCGGCCAAACTGTTTTCCAAAACTGGTTTGACTGGAACTGTGTTCAAACATTGCTGCCAAGCTATTTTAGCTCCAGAATAGGAGGAAAAGGAAGAGTCAGCATTTATTTNAAAAGAAAAAGAAAAAGAAAATACTTAATTCTTTATCCTGGATCCAGAAATTCAAATTTATGCATAACCAAACAGACTGAAATCCCTTCAAGACTGAGGGCTTCATTACAAAAAGAACTTGAATTTACTAGAGATTGTAGCCATATGGCACAATTCTGCTATAAATACATTTTGAGCCCCGGTTAGCGAAACAAAAAACTTTTCAACTGCGCTAAGATAAAAAATATCTCTGCAATTATTCATACTGTGGTAACACCCAGCTCAGAATCATGGCCTTAGAACTTAATCTAAGAAAAATCAATAGTAGGAGAACATAATGCACGAAAAATCAACAGTATGAAAAAAGCAGAGGTTAAAACCGAAATGTGTGTAGGTTGGTGGGTTCATCTGTCTTCCTACTGGTGCACAACGAACCTGCTTGACTATCAAAATACCAAGAAGCTCCAGTGTAGAAATTGCAGCTCATACCTTCAAACAAGAACAGAAAAAGTTGGTAAAGGTCATCTTTCAAACACATATCCAGGTTTCTTCTGCTGGTGCTTCTTAGATTATTCAGATTCAATATTTTGCATTACACAGCAAATGCAACACTTTCAAGCACTGCCTTTACACTACCCTCTTTCGGGCAAAGCTCCATGAAGATGGACACTCCCTTTTTACATGGAGTCACATGAAAAAGACAAGGGGTAAGGGGTACAAGTCATTCCCTGGGAAGATTCCTATTAAGACACAGGAGGAAAATTTTTCAAAGAGACCATTCAGCCACTGGAATAATCACCCCAGGGACGTGGTGGATTCACCAGCATTGGACACTGTTAAGACTCAGCTGGATAGGGTGCTGGGCCATTTTTTTAAGACTGCTTTTGCCAAGAAAGATTGGAGCAGATGATCCTGGAGGTCCTTTCCAAACTGGTATTCTATGATTCTATGTTTTCATGCACTGAAGATCCACAGATAGTTTGGAATAAGATATTCTCTTCTTTGGGTATTAAATTTCATGAGAGCATATGTGCACACCAAGAACAGTCCAGCAAAAAAGTTTTTGACTTAGACTTCATGTTGTCATACTTATCTCAATTTTCATGGAATACTGCCACAGTACATAGAAATAAGGCGTAAAATTGTGCTAGAAAATATCTCTTTCTGACCATTACCACCAACACAGAGTGAATGAATGCATCAGTCTCAGAGCGTGGAGAGCAACGGTGGGATTAGCTGCTGAACTGTCATGAAAACAAGCTTTGAAATGGAATCAGAAAGAATGAGAGAGTCATGTACAACAAGTGAAACCCCACTGATACCACAGTGCAACGATCCGACTGCAGCATCCATAGACAGGGCATTGGCACTTTCAGATCAGATTCATAGTTTCAAAGATTTTTTCAGTCATCCTGACTATTTGCTGTGAACAATCCTGAAACATCCTTTTGTATGAAAGGAAATTTGGATATGTACTCCAGAACAGCACCTAATACACTCCAGCTGGTAATAGAAATTGAGTCTGTGGGACCAGACAAAAACTAAAATCAATTACTCCCAATTCTCCCACACATACCAAAACATAACTGGTATGAATGACAAGATTAAAATCTAGAATGTGCAGCAGTGTTTATAGTGAATGACTCATAACAATGTGTCAGATCTGATCCTGTCACTCTCAGAAACACCTACAAAATGGTCAAATCAATATCAAAGGACAGCAAAACAACCCACACAGGATCTGAGCAACGGTTTTGTTCAGGCTCCTACCTCAGACTCTGTGCTCAAAAAGTTATTTTTTCTGTTCTGCCCAGTAATTTACCCAGTTTATTAACAATACTTAACCAAGCCAAATACATTTCAGCAGAACTGTATCAGTAAAAAAAAATGCTAATGTCAAGGGTTGCAGTATTTCTGATGGGGTAATCCAAACTTTCCCCTCCTGGGCCTCCCGAGTAGACATCTGTGGTCTAATTCAGCCTTATGCAAGTTCCCTCGTAGACCCAGTTCCAAATCCAGGCAGACAACTTCTATAGCTCATCCAGTTCACAGATTTAATTCCCAGGTTAGTTTTGTGGAGGCTTATTTGTTGTTGTGCCTGAAATCCTGCTTTCCAAGTTTGCTAAGAGAAATGCAAAGATTCTCCACACTCAAGCCAGCAGCCATGCTAGTTTATGAGAAGACCACAGAAGTAGCACTGTAAATAAAGTTGCTCTATACCACTGTTTCAGATCTTCCCTCAGCCTTTGGATGGGGTTTCAAGGGGTGTGTTTACTGTCAAAGAAGAGTCTACATTTAGCACTTGGAAGCTTTTTCCCCTAGAAAGCAGATGCTGCACCAACCAGCGAGGTGATGAAATGCAGTGTCACACATCTCACATGCCCTGCTGTGTGTTTCCAGAGTCCTGTTTCCCTGAACGTAGTGGGAATCAAAGTACTAGGAGAGCTTCTTTGCTTACAGTTCCAGGCTACTTTCCAGACACCCCAAGCTGTCCCTCCAGGGAACACTATGAACAACATTCACATCGTTCTGCATCTCTGCTGCCTTTCTGCGATTTGCAAACAGTTGCAATTAAACCTACTCACTAACTGTGTGATATCAGCAATGTTTGTTACCAAATCCTTAGAGAGCATATAAAGCACTGAAACCCGTACCTCTATTAGCTAGTTTTCAGCCAAGCTAAAATACTGCATTTCACTGTCCTCTTATATAGACTAAAGCAAGATACTTATTCTACTAACCATCTTCTACAGGAGTAATTTTTACCAGTCATCATGCAGCTGTTTGGAC
The DNA here is from genome assembly GCA_013396755.1 of Sclerurus mexicanus. NCBI lineage: Eukaryota > Metazoa > Chordata > Aves > Passeriformes > Furnariidae > Sclerurus > Sclerurus mexicanus. The sequence continues at coordinate 879,977 of VWZF01003493.1, read as the reverse complement.
AAATATAGTGTAATATTGCCTGTTTATGCAAAGAAAATAATTTTGAGTAATTTTTCTAAAGAAATTCTGATAGGTTGTAATAGCCTACTAATAAATGCAAATGAGAGTTGAGAAAGTGTTTGGGATGGGGAAGGGAAGAAGAGAGGTATTTTACAACTTTGCCAATTTCACTGGTTCCTATGGAAACAGTTTCTATTTACAATGCCAAAAGGAGATCAGAATCAGTTCAAATATGCAGTAGTGGAACTACAGTTATAGCAAAGACATACCACATTAAAAGTAGGAACTATCCAAAATACTTCAATCAATACAATTTTGCATACAAGTAATTTACCAAGACAGTCGAAATGAGCGTCAGCAAACACTTGGTATAAGTGGTATCTTCTTGATTAAACAGTGGTTACTTTGTTTAGCTCCTGTCCAAAGGAATCAAACTGAACTCTACAGGAGTTCCTATGTTGCAAGAAAAGTATGATTCTAAATGCCAAAACTTCCTTCAAAAGTTTGAGGGATACCACAGTCCTATGAACAAAGTTTTTCAACTAATGATTGCTTCAGAAAAACAGATGGTCTAAAAGGATCGGAAGACAAACATCAGAGAGGATAAGTGAAATTACGGTATGTTTTACAGCTATGTGGAGCACATTAAATAGTTTCTTCCAATGGTGGTACAATTGTAGCAGCTCATACTGCTTTAGTCTATTCTCTCTTCTGTGTCCATCTCTCAGTTGTGGCTGCACAGCCATGTGTGTGGCCATTCCAACTGGAATAGGGAACTGATCCTTAATCAAAAGTATCCCAAGGAAAAAAATGAATGTTTCCTAATCCAGTTCATTGCACAGTACCACAAACAGCTGTGCAGGCACAGAGGGATGGTTACTGGAGCAGGAACAAGAGATAGGAGCCTGGAGCACAATACAAGAGCTTCTTATGCTGACATGGCTCCAGTAAAAAATGCACAAACTGTACCCACGAGCCCATCCAGACTGGGAAATCTACTGGTTCCACAGAGTGTAGTGGATACATTTTAATTAATTTCAATGAAAGACTGTAAACATTCACTTTACATAATCAGAAAGCTCACTTAATTTATTGTGTGTGAATAAAAATGCATCATCAACAGTATTTTACTGCAAATTCTGCTCTTTTTGCATCTGGTTCATTGAACTAAGTGCAAGCCATCTGTTACCACACAGTACATAAAAACAGTCAAATGGAAAAAAAAAACCACCCTTATTTAATACAAATATAAAATTATTTGCTTAGACAATTAATGAAGCAGAGGATATAGGCAATTAAACACCATAGAAGGCTTTACAGAGTACTACAAAATCCCAGGAAGGTTTATAAATGTTTATAACTGGAACAATTAGAAATACAAAATGGGGTTATTAAGTCTGATGTTGAAACTAACTGCCTCAGAATAAGACTCACACACAATAAATTAAAAAATAAATTACAATAGTCTAATAAAATATTTCTAATAGCTGGACATTGCATGGGAGACTGCAAACAATTCTGGACTGGATACTCAGAAGTAGCATCCCACTAAGGAATAAATGTTGAAACAATTAGAACAGATTTCCTTCACTTAGAGAAAGTATTTTACAGGGCCAATCTTTCCCTCTCAGTTTCTTCTCTCTCTACCATGAAAAAACCACACAGTGAATACCTCACTACTCTAAGACAGTCATTCTGCCAGACCAGCTCATAGCAAATGGTAACTTGTTACCACATGGTATTGCCTTTTCATGGGACAAATGAGATTTCTCCTAATGACATATGAACATCTACTTTTTAACTCCTGAAGACTTCTTGTAATTGCCTTAAAACTCTAAAGGAGTCTCAGCAATAGTTGCTTGATATTACAGCATCAACTAGGTTAGAAAAGACCTCTGAGATCATCGATCCCAATCTATGACTGACCACTATGTCAAACAGACCATGGCACTAAATGCCATGTTCAGTCTTTCCTTATAATGCTCTCAGGTGATCTGGGTCTACTGCATCTTAAACAAACCTGTTCAAACTCTCAGGAGCAAACACTGTGTCAATCACCATTGCTTCCCTGTGCAGCATTTAATCTTCAGCTCCAGAGAACAAACTATCACAGAGGACCTTGCAATCTTTTTTTTTCTCACATAAGTGGCATAACATAAGTGTGCTACTGTTCCGCCTCCATAAATTCCAAAAGGTCTTTCAAATACAATGGTCTCTCTCATTAATTTCCCAGATGTTGTGTTGCACTAACCATATACTTCCCTGAGCAGAAAACAGAGATCTTGTCAATATGGGACCTCTGCATATCATCTCAACTAAATATGATGAATGCACTTAACTTCTACTCAGTTTTTTAGACTCCAAGAAGAGTCAAGGATGTCAACTTTCTGTCAGGTATTTAGATTTTTCACATAAATGGGCAAATGAGAAGAATCCACTTGGCTTTGGGCAAGAAGGCAGAAAAATACAAATACTGGAAGAAGGGAGTTACATACAGACTTTAGGAAAAATACTTCACCTCCGTAAGTCTGTTTCCAAACATGATTTTAGTTCTGTTATGGTCAGGTTATGGAGCTGTAGGCATAGTTTGTTCATATACACCAGCATGAATCTCTACTGACCATCAAGTTATTCTATACCAACTGATGTAGGCATGAAATATAGCAGTCTCTACTGCACTGCAAAGTAGGCTGAAGAACAGGAGCAACATGAGAATACAAGGAACCACAACTCACCTTTGAGGCTTCCTTAGGAGATATTTGAATCGTTATTCAGAGTAACTATTTGGGCCACTTCAGATTTGGGGCACATAGTAAGATACATATCAAAGGATAGTAAGGACAGGTACATAGGCCACCTTAAGACCGTGGAAACCCTCAAAGCAGGCCTATTAGATACAACAGGAAGTCTCCTCATAGGTGTTGTTTTAAAAAGTACTAATATCAGCTTCTCTGGACTTTTCCATCTGACGGTGAAAATTATATTTGCAAATATCATAGTATTTCTAATGACACACAATGTACTTCTTAGTAATCCATATGACTGAATTTTTAACATTGAATCATTTTACTGATGCAGATAATGGCAATTTTTCTCTTATCAATTTGTCAGCACAGCAATTTACCGAGTGCATACTCATGTGTTTTTCGAAAAAACAAATTCATAGATGTAGGAGGCATCTTCTACAAACAGGCTCAGGACTTCCCTCTGCGCAGAATGAGACCTTGCTAGAGCTGCAGAACAGCCCCTCCTGATCAAAGGGCCTCTCCTTGAGTCTTTGTAAAGAAAGAGGGTGGACACACGTTGGTAAGCAGTGCATAGATGTAAGACATCAAGATTTTCTAAAAACATATTGCTGAGGAAAAGCAACAACCACAGAATATATAAATTACACATTAATGCACCTATTATTGCAAAATCATGTAAGATTTTTTTTCTGGCCTAATTTCCACGTAACAAGCCTGATGTTTCATGACACTTCTTCAGCAGTACCCTTAAAAGTTCTCCCTCTTGTCAAATCCTTACAGCAGAACAGAGCAACTAAATTCTGCAACTTACTGGACTCAAATATTTCCTACTACTTTAAACCTTAAGACAAGTTAGACTGTCATTACAAGGATCAAAAATACTGCCTAGTCATCTAAACTACTGCTTCTAGAAAGCACACTGAAGCACTGTGCCTTTTAAAAGAATCACACATGCGTGCTAATTCTATATATCCACAAGATTTTCAGCTAATTCACAGTGCTCAAAGTATTTCATGGCAAGTCATATCTCATTGTTTTCTCTCAACTGCATGATAGTCCAAAAACATTCAAGGGCAAAATAAAATCAATATTACAACAAATTATTCATAAATAGTGAATTCAGAGGATGTACTTTGGGTCCTCATGTGAGTAATCAGATATCTTCACAATGTCCAAACGTTACATTTTCCTTAAATAATATGGAGATGTTTCTCAATCTAAGGAAACTTAGAGGAGGACAATAATAATCCCTTCCAAATTCCATTTCAATTATTATTTATTCCATAACCACAATGCACATGGTACTGCACAAACAAAATAAAATAAACACAGTCGCTTTCCCATGTTATCAAATGGCTTGCAATCCAGCTCCAGGCAAAGAACTAACTAACCTCAAAGAAAATGGACAAGGGGCAGGAATCAGCTACATGAATTCACACAGCTACAAGACAGCTTGTCCACATCATTCACTGTTTGCACCATAAAGGAAATGAAGATTAGGTTGTATTGACTCCAACTCCCTTCCCCCAAAAAGAGTCATATAAAATATAATGTTCTTTAAAGCAAAAAATAAATTTATTCCATACATTTCTTTAAAAAAATACAAATCTGGAAAGCAAAAAGCACAGGTGAAGTGAATTTGTATATTAAACACAGATGATGGTAGAAAAGTCTGGCAAAATCATTGGTACAGTTTGTCTTTTCCTTCAGTCCAGTCTGCATCAACAAACATTTCCTAGTTAAGTTCCCTGCCTAAGAAAATGTATTTATTTACATATTGTCACTTAACACTTTTCTATGTTTTGTTACCTTTCTACAGCAGATAAATTCACAAAAATTGCAGTAACCAGTAAATTGGATTAATCTAATTCTAATCATCCCTTTCTGGTAGTACATCCGATGAAACAGTTTTCAGAAATGAGGCATTTAGTGAGAACTGCCATCCAAGACCTCTGAAAAATGAAGCAGCAAAACTACCCTGCCACTAGTGATACAGGGAACTACACCGTAACACTGAATCACCAACGCTGACTCTGTCCATCTGATTACTTATCAGAAACAACAGATGTTGTGTGCATGCCACTGCACTTCTGAGGAGCTTTCATAGGGAACTGAGGGCACCAAAACCAACCTTTCTCTAGCAACTGCATGGAGCCATTTATGGTTCACCTACATTAACTGCTGGGTGTGATAGGAAAAGGTATTTGCAGAAGTGAGATGAAAGAAGAACCACAGCCAGTGAACGAGAATGACAATAATGTGATGGTTTATATATGAGTGTTTCCTCAATTTTTTTCCTGTGTGGCTGGTTTACTACTACTTGTCAGATACATGCAGCCATTCAGATATTAATGAGAGATTCTATCCTTCCAAAATCAGTGCTGTAGAAGTCATCCTATGGCCTGAATTTTTATGTAAACTAGTTTTAGATAATGTTTCTAGAAGCCATAACCCAAACTAGAGAAGCTAGCTGTCATCAGAACTATGGTGTTGCTGTTCCATACCATTCAAAAGTTCATTGCTGTCTGGGCAACATTTTGAGAGGCTCCATCTGTTTTAGGGATTCTATTTACAATATGTGAATGCAGGTATACTTTATTTGTGAGGAACTCTGTTATTAAGTTTAACCATAAAATATTCTACTCCAGTTTAACACTTACTTCTTTATAAAATATATAGAGGGGCTGCTTATGTATGTACACAACCATCACACATACGTGGCAATCTATGCAGTCCAAGACAGAATCTCAACATCTACAGTACAGAAAGCACAGACAGGGCAATTGTCTGTGTATGCTATTCCAGTAGCACCTCTCCCCTAGTACATTCAATAAAAAGACTCAACACCAACCATTAGATTATTAATTTTTTAGACTGTCACAACCAGCCTACCCTCATTTCTACAGGGGTTCATGGTCAAGTGTCACTATGAGAACTAAGGGATATCTGTGTACATAATTGCTGTAGTCCATACCTTGGCATTAAGAGATTTGTAACAATGATCTTGCAAGCAGAATGTTTTATTCAAGGTAATGGTGCATTTCTTCTCCAGATGTGTGCAGAACAAGATGTCCTGAGCTAAGTGCTCATCCTGTGGTCAAGCACATGCAATATATTTTCCAGCAGTATCTCACAGAGATTCAGAAATCTCTCATTCCACACATATGCAAATCCTATGCAGGAACTTGTGAAGACAATGACAACATTCAGCGCATTTCAAAACGATCTTCCCCTTGGAGTATGTCCACTCAGATAAATTAAAATTTTGAGATCAGGCAAGATAGTATTGTGGATCTTGGATGACTGTCAGCAATGACTAAACTTAGGAATCCCAGAAGCCACTCTTACTAGTAACCTTTATAGCTCTCACAGGAGTTGTAGTGGCAGATCACTTATACAAATGCTTTTCCCAGCAGAGAGGAGGACACATTTGTCATTTTCTGAAAGCTCATCTGTTTGCTTCCAACAGCCCTGTCCGTTGACTTACCAACACTAAATTGCTCAGCTACTAAACCAGTGGAATGAAGAGGAGTCTTACCCCAACTGCAGAATGAACAGAAAGACGAGAATCGACAAGACTGAGGATTGGAACTGTATCATGGCACAGAGAGATCAAAGGTGATGTGCTAAACAGCAAAGGTATCATAAAGGTGGGCACTTTCAGATACATGAAAACTTACAGACACAGAAACATGAGTCCAAATATTTTTATATACTTTTTAATAATGTCAACAGCATATAAAATAATTTTGAGTATCTTAGTACGGAAAACGCTAATATGAATACATGAAGTTCTGCTTTAAAGTCACAAATATGCATTAAAATGACACTGCTAACTGTTTTCTACACCTTTGGCTATAAGGCATGGATAGATCACCAGCTGCCTGGGAGGTACCTGAGCAGAAAAGAAATGCCAGAAAATTGCTCATTCTAGTATCAAAAATGGATAATAAGTCAAAGACAGGACTGGTACCCTACAGTGCATGCTATATTTTATGTTAATGCCCTAATTAATATTGTGAAGGAAAATTTCCTTAAGGGGTTTTAACCCTGAAGTATATCATTGTATGAGCCAGGGAGAATTCTGGTTAAAAATAGGACAGCAGGCAGACCAGGAAAGCATGCTATGTTTAGTTGTGGAGGTTTTTTTTAGTGTCATGTGATACCTGTATCATGATGGATGTATGCCAAAATACCTATGTAACCAACACAAGTGAAAATGATCAAAAGGTATATGAGTAAAGCTGTGAGAACTTTATGATCTTAAACTTAGGAAATGACATATAGCCTAAGCTCGTTTTTGATCATCTGCAGTCTTTCCCCTTCATTTGTCTGTCTTAAAGTCCACTGCAAAATGAACAAAAATGTGCCAAGGCAAAAAAAGGAGGAATTAAACCTTCACAGAACCTTTTAATATATCTCATTTTACAATGAACAGCAGTCACAACTTTTCTCAGTTGCTCTGCTGTGCGTTCAAGTAGAAATGTAGAAGTAATGTAATTTCAAACAAGCTAAAACCTACTTTGACTTAAGCTGATGTGTGTTTTCAATCTCTGTCCCATTTCTGGTCCTTACACTTGTAAAATTAAGTTTCACATATTTTCACTTAAGACAGGTAGGGTTTATGCAGTTATCTTCACCTGGAGATCTCCTGCTGGATCCTTATATACAACATACTTACCCAGGAGTCTTGCCTAGTTTTAGTCCCTGTCGCATTCATCTGCAAGCACTGATTTACAAATAGAAACCTTCTCCTTCAAAATACATTGTTGCCAAAATACTTACAAAGTGAAAACGTTTTAAAAAGTTTAAAATTACTCCTTTTATCTTGCCTATGTTTCTATACTCACTGTCCCTTATTATGCCAACATATTCATATATCAAATATCCCCATAAAGCAGGTAATAAATGGCATCAATAACAATGCTGAATCAAAAGTCATTGTCATCCTTGAGTATCTTACTAACTAAAATCTTAATCTTAAAGGAACTAGAATTATATCCTGGCAAATTGAAAATATGCTAAGTACATTAATTTATTAACACAACACTCTCAGGCACATGGTGTGATTCTTAGGGCCATCCTGTGCAGTGCCAGGAGTTGGACTTGTATGATCCTTGTGGGTCCCTCTTCCAGCTCAGGGGATTCTGTGATTCTGTGATTATTAAGAAAGTTGAAACTGATTTTGATTTAATCTGTAAGTGTGTACAAAGCTACACAGTCATGCATCTTATCAAGCACATTTTTACTGAGGTCAAGAACTTTGTTCAGACCATTTATACATGCAAACACTTGCCAGCATACAGAGCTTCAGGATCAAAAGCTTCATTTCATTAAAACTTCACAAAGTGCCAGTTTTCATCCACGTCTGAAGAATCAAAAGTTGTATTTTAGTAACATCAGTTAGACAAAAGATTACTCCATGCATGAAAAATCTTCATCACATGTGGCAAAAGAGTAAAAATGTATGCCATTTGTACAAAATATCACTGCACTTTTCATAAGATATCAATATAGCTACTTATGTCTGTGGGATTGCTTTGTTCCTGTACCAATTTGTATCAGTGCCCCATGGGGTTTAGAACTGTGTGGACAGGGTAGAATCAAACGAAATTAATTGCAGCAGTGGAGATCTGCTTACAGGAGCAGGGTAGGCAGGCACCATGTCTTTTTCCGTCTGACTATGTAGTACATTATTGATATCAATGAAAACAAGTTTAATTTTTTTATAGGCCTGATGCCTATTTTTACAGTCAATCTTAATGTTTTAATGCCATTAAGTAACATAAACCAGAACTCAAAACATTTTCCACAGTGTGTAATCCAAATTCTAATCCAAGATCCACTGTGTACTGAATCTGCACAGTGTCTACAGGAACTTTTCATAGAATGTATTTTGTCTTTCTAGCATAAACAAACTACCATCAGCTTGTTTCAATATATACAAGTTCTATAAGCCACGATCCCTTGTCTTATATTCTCCATCTCTGAAACATCTGAATGCCTCTCAATAAACTAGTTTTTGTTTTAATGGGAAGAACACAAGGAGAAATGTTTGAAAGCTTTTAAAATAATGTTATGTATTAATATACTTGAGGCAGAGGATAGGCTTGAAATAATTCCTTTCACACCTGAAGCAAATCTTCAGGAAACTTATATTCCTTTCACAGGTAAGTTAATTTTGCTGGAATCATTCATAAAACTGGCATAAAAATCAGAAGAAATTACATGCACTGTCAGAACCATGTGGTGTGATAACCCCACTCGCCCAAAACTAAGACAATTCAGCTGAATTAGATGGAGTTCACCTACACCCAAGACTTGCATCAGATCCACACTACCATCCAAATGTTATCATAAATCTCAAGTGATAGCCAATATTTTAAACTGAAGGATTATGTTCTGCTGCTTCAGATACCTCAAATTTTAAATTTATTTTATTGGACTAGTTTTCTCCAGCTGCCAGTAGCATTACACGTTGGGTGACTTACACTTCAAACACATTTCAACATGCAAAGTTGGCAGAAGGGAACAATCTCAGGTTTTCTAAACTTGCTTAGCCACAGTTAGTCACCTGCACCCACTCCATGCTCTCCACTGAGGTGCGATTCCCCCAGCTTCTCCAAAGGCACTGAAGAACTGGGGTTGCACTGCGACTGTGTGCTTTGAGTAAGTACCTCCTGCACGGGAAGCACCTCCACGGACAGCAACTCCAGGTAAAGTCTTTGAGAGAGCTTGTCAGAACCCCCGGGAGCGCCGTTTCACCCGTCAACGCCTCCAAACTTACAGTGGTAGCAGATGCTGCCCCAGGACCAGCAAACAAGGTCCCACACCTGCTGCCCAGCAGCGCTCAGGTGCCTTTCCCCTTGTGCCCGGCACCTTCGGGAGCTCCGCGCCCCCCGGGGCAGCGCCCAGCGCTGGCGGGGCCGGGGCAAGCCACGTTCCCCCCACGGCAGACTTTAAAAGGCAGCAGAAAAGTCCTTGCCTTTCCCCTCGCTCGAGTCTCCTGGCGCTAGGAATAGCTCCTCGGAGCAAGGCGGGGGTCAGCCCCCTCCGGCCGCACGCCGGGGCTCTCGCCTGGCTCGGGCGTGGGACCCCTCGCCAGCACGTCCGAGCCAGCCGAGAGACCCCGGCAGCGGCGCTTCCTCCACCCCTCGCCCACCCGGCCCCGAGGAAGGAAAGGCGGCAGAGAGGAGCCACTTACGGGGCCGGGCACGGCTCCCCGCGGAGCTGCGGCGGCAGCGGCGCGTCTCTCGGCGGCGAAAGCCGGGGCGCTCTTCCCCTCGCAGAGTCCCCTTGCCCGGCCTTCCCACACGTGCGGGCCGGCAAACCCCACCCCGCCGACCCCCTTCCCGCGATCCCTCCTCTCCTGCCCTTAGGAGGCAGGGCACCCGCTCGGCTGAGCGGCGGGGGGCGCAGCGGCCACGGGGGTCTCCCGTGTGAAGGGTGGGACCGTGTTCTCCCCGTGTCCCTCGGGGAAGGGAGGCCGGGCAGCCCCGACCCCGCGGCGTCGGAGCCTGCACAGACAGAGCCCCCGCACCTCCGCGGGAGCGCCATGAGAGTCCCACCCGCGACGCTCTCCCACTTCTCATTACGAGCAACCACGGGGTCCTCTAACCTCGCTTGGCCCCGAGTGCTTTGATGTCCTGCAAGCGAACAACCCCGGCGGGGGGACTCACGGTCCGCCCTCTGGAACCATTTCGCCGCAGCTGCGGAGCGCTGAGCCCGTGGGCGGCGGTGCCTGCCCCGGCAGGAGCGGCTCATCCCGGGCCGGCCGCGTCCCCGCCGCCCTTTGCCGTTCGCTGGGTCTGCTTTCCGGGGCACCTTTCAGGAACATATGGTGGGGTTTTGTGGGGAAGCTCCAGGAAGCGGTGGGAACGAAGATGGAACAGCCACCCTGTCGGTCCTGGTAGATAATGCTTCGTATGTTCCTTTTGGGAGACATCATAGGCAAAATTTGGCTGAGAGCAGCAGAAAGTGTCACAGGATGGGTACAGCTGGTCACACGTACAATGCAGCTTCTTTTCATTCTGGTGTTGTGAGTCTTCTCCTCCAATCTGCCTCTTTCTATGGCCTTGTCCCATTTGTTTAAGATACCTAGGACTTGGCAGCTCTGTCTAGGTTGGAAAGTTTTTGTGCCTCCTTCTGCTTCAGCCTAAATAATTCAGATAATTTCCCTTAGCCACATATCTTTAAAAATTCATTTTAATCTAAGAATAGCCTTAGGCTAAGAATAGCTAATGCTAAGAATAACATTAAGAATAGCTGGAATAAATCTTACAGTCATCATCTTTTTCTCCCTGCATATATTCTACTTACTTAGGCCCTTTCCTTTGAACAAAATAACCTGAATCTCCCAGCCAGTCGAGGGAGGTGATTGTCTGACTCTGCTCTGCATTGGTGCGGCATAACCTTGAATACTGCATACAGTTGTGGGCACCACAATGTAAGAAGGGTATAAAGTTACTAGAGAGCGTCAAAAGGAGGATGTAAAGATAGTGAAGGGCCTTGAGGGGAAGCCATACAAGTAGAAGTTGAGGTAATTTGTCTTGTTCAGCCTGAAGAAGAGGAGACATCACAGTCTACAACTTCCTTGTGAGGGGAAGAGGAGGGTCAGGCACTGATCTCTTCTCTCTGGTGACCAGTGACAGGACCCAAGGGAATGGCCTGAAGTTGTGTCAGGGGCAGGTTTAGGTTACATATTAGGAAAAGCTTCTTCACTCAGAGGGTGGTTGGGCACTGGAACAAGCTCCCCAGGGAAGTGGTCACAGCACCAAGTCTGGCAGAGTTCCAGGTGTGTTTCAACAAGGCTCTCAAACACATGGTATGATTCTTGGAGTGTCTTGCGTGGAGCCAGGAGCTGGATTTTGATGATCCTTTTGGGTCCCTGCCAGCTCAGAACATTCTGTGATTCTATGAACACATAAAATCCTTTCCAATTCTTTACAAATTTTGGCTATGGATCTGCTTGTTTCTTTTCTATGATACTGTGTCACCATATGTAGTGTGTGTGTACATTTATATGTGCATACATGCATTATATATGCATATATACATACACACAAGAATCCGTACTGTAGGCTTTCCGAAAACAGTGGTTGTTCCATGAACACCAGAACTGACTTGTGAAAATAAGTCTTGTCTTGGAATTTTTATGTGACGTTTAAACTTCCCTCTTTTTGCTCAGATCACAACTTTCCAACAAATTTTTTCATGATACCCAGACCTTGTGCTACCAGCAGATCACATATGACTAGCGTTTCACTGCTGAGTTAAACTCTTATGTAAATTTCTATAAACAGGCCTTCAAATTTGCCTCAAATAATATTTGAAAAAGACCAATGATCACATGCCATCACCACCTATCCTCAGTTCAAGCTAGTTACTGTGCTTACATTTCACAAAAAACTAAGCTAACCTATTTCCATGAAGATTTCATGCCAGCCCTACAGTGTTTCTGCCCACTCCACATCCATATGATTTCCTGAAGAGACTGATGTCATGTCCTGTCAAGAATGTAGGCAAAACCTATGAAGGTCTGGATCATTTTCAGCAACCCTAGATTTCTACCTTTTTTGGTAGAGGACTTAAGGATTGAATATATTTTCTTCTCCTCAATTTTTTGGATCTAAATGTCATTTGTTCTTTGAGCAAGGAGTTGTCTGTCTTACAGTTCTTTCCACAATGACTACCAATAGTCCTTACCATTAAAAATTAGTATTTATTAGTATAGATATCAAGTATTTTACTGAAAGACTTTTCTTCTGCAAAGGTTCCACTTGAAGCAGTTGTGTATATGTGCACATCTTCCTCTGTCAAAACAGCCTGTAAAGTGTGAAATTAAGTACTTACATCCAGTGTTAGTAGGGTATTATCTCAGTTTTGTTATACTACATTGCTCTGTTAACAACTGAAATGTCTTTCCTTGCTCTCTCAGTCACTGTGCTGGCTTTGAAATGTTGGCAGATCCATAACTGCTTTTATATAAAGCGCAGTGTCACCATCATCAGCAAGCATGTTTCTGGGGATTCTGATAGTCCTGTGCAGCCATAGCTTTCCTTTTCTTCAGTAGTAAGCCCTTTTCTGCTGACTGTGCTGCCAAGGTAAAATACCCGCTTTTTGAACAGTTCCAAATTTGAGGATCTCAAACTCAGGTTGTCAGCCTTCAATTTATTACCAGCATCTTGTAAATGTCTCAGTTCTGATTCAAATGTTTGGTATGTACTAATGTACTTCATAATTAAAGCAAATAGCAGTTGTTCCAATTTGCTGGTTTTGCAGCCTTGCAGGGAATGCATGTATCCAAGCTTAATGACTCTGTGATTCTATCCTGCAGTCAAATGTCCAACTGCATCTCACAAACATACAGTCCAGCTTTAAAACAGATAGATCAGAGACTAGTCATGAGGTTCAGTGCTGACATCAAACATGCCCAAGAATTTTTTAATTAATTTACCAAGGCTTCCTGGGTATGTTTGGAGTCAGCAATGAGCTCCATTATCTCCATGACTAGAGGTAAACCGGCAAGAATTAGTCCAGGTGAATGAGATCTCTGTTGCCATCACTGTGTTATTGGATACTGCCTGGACTGCTGTATCGAAATACTCAAAAATACCTTTGATGTCTGTGTTGAAATTAGGACATTGTTAATCTTCTTTCAAAAGTAGCTTAAATTCCATCTTTAACCTGGCAAGGTTTTGCCTTTTTCCTTCTACAGGGAAACTCTTTCAGAACTGAAATCTGAAAGAAGCCAAACATCTATAACTCTGATTGAGATCTCATTATGTGAGACTCTTGCCTCATATGATCATGCAGAGGGCCAATCTCACAAGATAAGAAGAGGAGAAACATATTTGGGTGTGATTGTTTAGTGCATTTATGGCTCAGAATAATTAACTATTCTCTCTTTATTTGCAGAAGAAAAATCATGGACCATTCTGTTAAACAGTCATGTTGTGTTCCCATGTTGGACTACTTTTGCATTTAAATTCTCAGTAGAATTTCTCATCTTTCCTTTTCTGAACTTTTCAGGTATAATAGGGAATGTCATCAGCCTACTCAAAAATAGCTACATCAATAAGGTAAACAGTACAATGAAGATTTTTTTCCCAACGTACACCAGTTATTCAGAGAAGCCACACAACTAACAGGAAGTTAAACCAAAACATTGGCATCAGAAAGTTATTTGTCCTTGCTGTTACCTTGTGTGCAGGACAACAGTTTTGACTAAGTGTTCCAATCCATGTCAAGGAAGTACCTATGTGATGCATAAAATCTTCTGAATACTATTGAAAGGTAATTTTTGAGGAACTGGATTTGTAAATACAAACATTTTACTAAATCCTCTGTGTGATCATACTGTATTACATGTCAGAAATCAAAATAACTAAACACAACAAAATAAATTAGTCTCACCAAATCTCTGTGATACAAAATTAGTTTTGTAAAATTTTCGGTTACCCAGCATCTTCTTGCTGTGCAGTATGTGCTGTTACTGCATGAATACAAAATGACCTTTCTTCATCACATTCTTTAGCTGATAAATGCAAAGAGATTTTGATCAAAACAAAGGTAATTTACTCATCCTCTTTTTTTCCCCCATTCCTTGTCTTCTACGTGAGTGATGCAGTAGAAATGTGGGACCGTGTCTCATTCTGCAAATTATAGTATTTTCCTCTGTTAATGTATTCCTTTTACCTTCCTGTTTTTCACTGGGTTTTTCTATTTAATGGTTTGTGTTCTGAGTATTTATTATCCCATGTGGTGTATTGACAGGAGAAAATGTTGAAGAGATAGTATTAATATACTTAATAAACACAGAGTAAACGTAATATCATGAAGTTTAAACATGTAGGTTTTCCATTTAACCACTTAAAGTAGCCTTATTTTCCCAGTTTTCAGTCTTAGTGAATCAGTCTGCTGTTAAATGGTTTCCACCAAATCAAATAACTAGATAGAAGTGTGAAAGAAATACTGGCCAGTCAGTGAGAATATGCTCACCTGTGTCTACTGGGTTACAGGAACTGAGCCTGGAGCAGAAATCCATCATATGGTGGAGATGGTATGCATACAGACATACACCTCTTTTCTCCTGTAGATTTTCTCCTGCACTATAGATTTTTGGGAGATTTAGAGAGTTGTGCCATGATAACAGGCATCAGTACTACCAATTTCTACAGTCTCATCTTAAGTCTTTAAATGCTTGATCTTCAACACTTAGAGTTCAATTCTGGGAGAAAATCTCCTCTTGCACTGTAAAGAAAAACCTGGAAAACATATATCTTGATCCAAATGAGGATCAGAAAGCAATGCTCTGAAGAAAAGTAACATAAAATTTAACATTGAAAACCCGGGTGACTTTTAAACAACTATCAAAATTTTTGGAGTCTGACATGATTTTAGATCAAGTTCACAATACTGATTGTAACTAATGTATAAAGCAGAATATGGGATATTAGTTCGGAATTACAGGTCAATAATACATCATACAAAAAGGTTCAAAAAAGCAGATAGGCAGGATGGCAAAGGGGGAAAAGAAAGGGAAAGAAAATATTTCTCTAACCAACTCAACATTTCCAACAGTTATTTCACCTTAGAAAATAAAGTTTGCTTATGGGTGCTTAGCTGTGGGGGTAGGTACATTAATTCTATTAATGTTTTCAGGGAGATTTTGTCTAAAGGAAAGTACTTAGTGATGCCTTCAATGCCCTTGTGAGCTGTGATGGCTGGTGATTTGAGAGGAGGAGACTAAGCGCTAGCGTCCTCACTCTTCTCCCTCTAGTTCATGGCAACATTATTCATAGTCAGTGATTCTATGCATAATGTAAATGCCATAAAAATGAAAGCGTTCTTCCTTGCAAACAGCTTAATACTCATCAGGTCATAACAGAATTATGTAGCAGAACAGAAACTTCATGATTTGACTACCTGGAATACATTTAAGCATTAGATAACTAGGGACTTTTATTATGCAGGACAGATTGTCCTTTAAACTTTTAAAATACAAACATAGAGGGGAAAAAAGTTTGCACTTAAAAAAAAAAAAACTGTCCAAGAAGTATTTTCAATCTGCATTAAAAAATAAAAAAAACACTGTATTTTATTAAACTGGAAAACAACAAAAGAGCATTTAAATAAATCACAGAATAGTGTATCTCAGTGAATAATCCATTACCCATTTGCAAAGAAAAAAAAAAAGATATGAAGATTAAAAAGAGTATTTACATGAACACTGGATGACAATTTTTAACAGTCTGGGAATTCATTTTCTTTAGAGATCTTGGCTATGTAGAGTCAAAAATGAATTATTGCTTTTCCACAGTAGAAAAAAAGTTCTAGCAGGACTTAATCCTCAACTGCCTAAAGCAGGCTTGCCATTTGAGACTTCAAGGGGGCGTACCAAGGGGTGTGTAAGGGGGAGTGGCAGGAAAGCTGCAATCATCTCCTGTTTTCCAGTGAACAACACTGAGGTAGCCAACAAGTACCTCCAACAACCTATGGCAACTCCGAGGTGTTGAGCAACTGAAGCGATATCAATTAAACTTCTAAAAGTAGAAGGAACTCATGGAAAGAAACTTGTCCAGCCTCATCAGCAAAAAAAAAAAAAAAAAAAACCAAACCACTTTTTGTTTCAGTTATCAGCAGATTGCTTACATATTAACTATAGTTTCTGTTCACAGGCTCAACATGCTCTCTGCTGGGGTCAGAATTTGCCAAAGTACTTAGCGTTTGACTAGCCATAATGAATCACGAGTTGCCTCAGTAAGACAGTATTAGCTGACTTGCTGAAGCTGAACTGGCAACATGAGTTTTGGCACATTTAGAGAGAGAAATGTGCCTTATGGGATTGTGAGGGTTGGCTTCTTTTCATCTCTTCTACTATTCCACATGAGCTGTGCATCGAATTGACACCTTAATTGGTCTGAGAGAAGTGGAGGAGGTAATCTCTTAAATTAAGATGGGGTAGTAATTTTGGGTTTTGACTCTTTGTAAGACATGAAATAGCTTCAAGTTTTTCAGTCTGATCTAGGTAGAGGCACTAGTTGAGTTCAGAAGTTGTATGCACTGTTTATGCATATATGCATTATATGCATTACTCAATGGAGTTCTGCATAAAAGTAGCATCTGCCAATGCAGGCTTGTCTGGTGTGGGGAGCAGCAGAAAGGGAACAATAATGTGTTCCGGCAGAAGTGAAACACTAAAGCTTAAACTGGAACTCCTTTCTAAATATGGGCCTGGAAAAGTGGCCCCTGTCAGGTACCGTTATTGTTATCAGTTCTGCAAGCTTAGAATAGCTTTTGAACCATAAACTTTTCATCTTTCCCAGCATCAACAGACTCTATGACTTAATGTCCTCAGACATTCAGCTGTCTCGATGAGTCCAAACTTTCAGTTTAGAGGGAATAAAGTACCTTTCCTGTGATTTATAAAGAAAGCTCAGGTAACCTTTCCTGTGATTTTTAGAGAAAGCTCAGATAACCACATAGAGATGTTGTCTCACTGAGCTTCTGGGATTCCTGAAAAAAACCTTCACACTTGAGAGCAAACCTTTATGTAAAGGTTTGTATGTTTTTATGAAAATGGTGCTCAGATTATCTTGTAACAAACAAGTCTTTGATTCTGGATTCTGGCAACCATTCATATAGAGCTTTGCATCTCTGCTGTTTTATTTTTCCTGACGTGAGAACTTGGATCTCCAAAAGTTGCGTCAGGCACTTTGACAGTCCATGCCAATTGGGCACTATACATTGTCTGAAACTTGAGCCGATCTATGCATTTCAGTCACAGTCTAGTTAATTTTAATGCCAAAGGCAATTCAACATCAATGACACCGATCTTTGATTAATTAACAGTCTATTACTCTGATGTTCACCATACATTTTAGTTTCAGTTCAGCAGTTTTATGCTGTGTCCTAAAGCTCCTACTTATCAGAACCTCCAGTTCTCCTAAATCAGCTCCTGTGATTCAGCATGTCTCCATCACTCAGATAACTGACCAGAATTTTTTAAAAATCACTTTTCAGAGTAAAGCAATACTTTTAATCAGCTTTCCCAGAAGATTCCACTGACCTTTGGGTTGCTGTGTAGTCCCCCAAACAGCTATTCTTCCCCTTCTCTGTGGCTGAAGATGTGAGAGAAGAACTTCCCACAGGAAAAGGGTGGGAGAGAGCAGCCAGATGTGGAAGACTTAAACAGCCCTTCTGCCCTTGGAAAAGAAGCAGTATAAATATATACTGACACATTTTTAAGTTCAGCTCTGCCTGGTGTGGTGGGAAGGAAGTTGAATCATTCAGTCCCAGTTATACCACTGGGGAAACCATAATGTCAGCACACTCTGCTCCATCTCCGCATAACAACAGCATTCATTAATTACTGAAAGATTCCCCGAGGAAAATCATGTTTACAGCTGGGGCTTGTAGTTGACTACAGAGATGCCACAGATTCTATGACTAGGTACATTGTGTATGTCTTTGTTCATCGGTGTTTCAATATGCATACTTTATATATAAATATGTGTTATGCATATATGTACTTTGAAGCTGATGAAAATGACAACATGTTTGCAGACTTTTGATGAGCTGAAGCTAAATTTTTAAGTGGTAAGGAAGAATGCAACATTTTGGATATTGCACATAATTTTTCTTCATGGTTAGTAACACTTGCTTTTTTGAAGTTGTTTCTTCAAAGAAAAATATCACCTAGATAACTTCCTACAACTGCCACTGGATTTTGCTTTTGACCTTTTTGTTCACTGTCTCTTCTGAACAATACAATAAAAGGCATCAATGAAATGGTTGTACTGTTCCACTCCTGCAGTTACTATTCATCAGTAAGAGATGACATGATCATTGAAAGTGTATTCTGCTAAATTCTTTGAACCCACCAGGAAAGCTGGTAGTGAATCTAGGGTTTTATTCATGATAGGTTTGTATGCACCACCTTTCTGCACACTTTTTCTTCAATAAAAACTATGATTCCTATAATATTATTCTTTTCTTCTTTTGATACCTAAAATGTGGTGAGCTTAAATGAACAAGAAGTGATGGAAGACTTTTATTTTTCTCATGGCATCAATACTTTATCCCTTTTAGCCAGGACATGTGTAAATCTTGTCCTTCGGGATGAGGGGAGATAATGTCATTCTTTATGCTGAAGGAAATCTGTCTTTAATCAATGCTTATGAAATTCATTTATCAATATAAGAGACTGCTGAAAAACTGGAAGACCTGTATCTTCTCTTAGGCTTAAATTTGGTAATTCTGGTGATCTCCTAAGTTTCTACTGGCTTCTGAAACAAATACAAGACCTGAGGCTTTAGGCAGAATTATTGGTGCTTGTTTTAACCAAATGAGCTTATTTGAGTAAAATGTTTTTCTGGATGCAAACTGTGATTAGGAGTGGAAGAAGCTCATTTGAGTTCGGAGTTGCAAGCACGAAAAGGTAGAGGATGTGATTTTGGAAATGTTACATGACTTGTTTTTTCCCCTGTGTTGTATTGATTTTAAAGGTAACGTCCAGTGATTCAAGAAGCAGAGGAAAAGGCTTAATTTGGAACATTTTCTATCTACAATAGTACAAACAGATGCACATTCTTTAATGATGCGTTTTCACATTTGCAAGGACCTTTGTAGGACCCTGGGGAAGAATGTATCCCTGAGAGCTGATTCCCGCCTTATGCAGCCACTTATGCCGGTGGGATAAATGCTCCACAGAGCAGAAAGCATTGAATCGTGGCTTTACATGTGAATGTGGAACAGCATAATGGTCAGAAAAACTGAGATTAACTTTCTCAACACTGACTTTCTAATCTTCCAAATTAAGTTTGCTTGGTTTAGTACATAAATTAGTTGAAATACTTTCTATGAATCTTCTTGCATGTAGCAATTGAATCACTGTTTTAGCCATCCTGATTGGTTAGTGGGCTATACTTGCACAGAAACACTAAAATATGTGTATTTCCTTCATAAAATTGTGTATAGCTAAGTTTGCATTATAAATTCTTATTCTTTGATTGATCTTTACATTTGTTGAAATGCTGATGCACACGACACAGTAGAATAAGCCTGCTAAATACGTGGAAACTGCAAAGAAAAATCTAGTCAAAGAGCTGCCAGCTGTCACAGGGCAATTGCCCTCATCAAATGCTGCTTTGTGATGCATATATATTATACTGCAATCTGCAGTGTAAATACTCAAAAAAGAAGGGTTTTATCATGACAGATTGAAGGCTGATAGGAGATATGATTGCAGCATATATTTCAAAGGCTAAGTTTTGGGAAGAGAGAGGAACTGTTTAGATTGGCAAAAGAACATATTGGCAAAAGAAGATGTTGGCACAAGAAGCCCATGAATACATTTTGGCTAGGACATATGAGTCAGTATCTAATTTTTTTGTAGGAGTGATGTATGTGGAGAGGGGAAATAAAGTAACTGGTCTCAAAATGGAGCTAGCTGATTTATGAAGAAAATCATATAATGGAGTAGTTCTCAATAGCTTTGTGATGCTTCAGAACGTCCCCTTTAGTCCTTTGTCTTTCTGAAAGGGTGAATGTATTTTTAATTACTAAAGTAGTTTTGTAGAGTGCTATGTTTGTTACACTGCCTGGGAAACATTAGGCCTGAGCACAAGGATTTAGAGACAATTCATATTTTTATTATTTTATGTATGCTTTTTATAAGAATGAGCACACATGGATTGGATTTATTTCCCAATTAAAAAGAGCGCAAGAAAAACGGCTCATGTTAGTACTACCCAAAGATGGAAGACACCCAACACAGCAGAACTAAACTTGTTATAACAACACTGTAACTATTGGGATTAACAGCTCAGCTCTAAATGCCGTGTAACACACAGGACTTAGCATCCTTGCAAGTTACTGTTGGACACTGGCTGTACTGGTCCAAAGGCAATTCTTTTCAGGGTAATTTATTCATCAGTGCTCACTGTCAGAATTAATACAGAGCATGACCTATTAATCCTGGTATTGAAGACCTTCAAGTCCCAGGCTTTGTAGTATCAGTTTGCTTAAAAAATAGCAGATTTCTAGAGCTAGAGCTAATGGAATTGGCTAAGGTGCGGTTCGTAGTCGTGCAGCTATTATGATTCCCCTCATAAATGTCTGCAGATGTTCAGGCCGGAGAAGGTACAACTCTCTGTATAACTTGTGACTTACTCTTTTCCTAAGAAATCCTGAGTTGATACAAATTTCGCAAAACTGAAAAACTATGATCAAGATAGATACTTCAGGCTACATGACGAAACACAACAACTCACCATACCCAGATTCATATCTTTTTGGTCACTGGAGTACAAAAGCTATGAGTTATCCCTCTGGAAGGGTATTTCAGAACTTCAGCGCTCTGATGTTTGGAGATATTCCTGTTTGATACTCATGTGAATCCACAGACAATTTANTCTTTTCTTTTCTTTTCTTTCCTGTGTAATACTATCCTCCAGTTGAAGTAACTTTCCTCCTCCCTTTCCCTCTCAAATATGTTTTCAGGAAGTTATTATATTCTCTCTTCACTTTTGTTCTGCCAGGCTCAATAAGCAAAAAACTTCCAATCTTTTCTTGGGTAGTATATTCTTCACATCTCTGATAAAGGTAATGGCCTTTTCTTGCACCCATTCAAGGTTAGTTCCTATTTTTTGAATACGGATGAAAAAAAAAGTAGGCCAGTTCATGCATGAGGTCACCAGGGCCTCTACACACAGTGCCTACAGGGCAGTAACAAGTCCTGTGTTTTTACACAGTAACTGTGTTCAGGAAGAGGGATCTGAAATTTCTCCAAGGAACAGCATCTCTTGTGTGTGGATTCTCTGCTCTGTAGTAGATGTTGTGCTCACATTGCAGTTTGTTGTTTGAGTGAGTCTCTCACTTCTTTTATACAGCAGTCAAAATTTCTGGAAACCAAATGATCTTTCTTCATATTTCTCTGTCTCTCTTCCTCCACCCTACCCCTTCTCTCCCCCACCTTCCATCCCTAATCCCATTGACATATTCACTATCTTGAGATGTGAGAAAAATTGACTGCCTTCAAAGATCAGACCAGGTGCAGTTCCTGACCATTACACTTTTTATAACTCTCTAGTTTTGTGGGAAAAATCTACCATCAGAGTATGTAGAAATTTGCCAAAAAATCAAGAATGCTGAAAACCAGAACAGAATAAAAAAGCTAACAAAAATTTAAGACTTTCTGTATTGCTAGGCACACTTCCAACACATCAATCCACAAAAAGTGTGGACTTTCCCATGCCCGGTATAGAAGCCAGAAGTGTTACTGCACAGCAATAGTTAGCCTCTACAAGCTGTGTCAGTCTTCTTGTCCTCAGGGACTGATGATCACATAGGGGGGTGGGGGTGGATCTGGCAGTACAATGTGGGAGCCAGCTCCTCTCAGAGAAATCTGAAAGTGGTGAAGGTCATCCAAATGTGGCTCAGACTGTCACTGCAGCTTGCAAAAGCAGCTTCCCACTGAATTTGATGCCGAGTCTTGCCTAGCTTGTTATCAGAATACTTTGACAAGACTGTGATTCAGCAATGTCAGAGAGGTGGATCGATCTTATTCCTCTTTTAAGCTATGCATAACATTTACACTATAGAGCTACAGACTTCTAACTTAGCTAGTCTTCCTTTCTTATTTTCCCCAGAGCATTAGTCAGAGAAGTATAATGTGGATGCACTGAATGGATCCCTCCAGCCTGCAGTGAGTACTTGCGGAGCTTTCCAAATCAGCCCCTGAGATTTTGGGTCTAAAACCAGGTTGTGTGAAGTGTGTAATGGAGCGATATGCTGCAAGTTAGTTGGTCTTTCTTTTCTTTTTGCAATGGAGAGAGCACTGGAGTTATAACAGAAGCAAAAGAGTCTTGACTGCTGACCCCTCCACCCCCATATCACAAGGATACAATGAGAAGTTCACTGCTTTCCTGATCACGACATAAGAATGAGGTTCAGGCAGTGAGCACTTGCTGTAAGAGGTATTTGGGTAAAACTTGCTAATAAAAAGGTGTCTAAGGTTGTAGGTATTGTGATGCCAACTCGGAAAGTCTCATTCATTTAATAGACATACTAACTGGAAACTTATCCAAAGAGAAGAAGAAGGTCCTTTCATTCAGGTTTCAATTTTGTAAGGTGCTGCACACCCCCTAGGAAGATTCTCGGGGTGTTGTGTGCAGGGCCAGGAGATGGACTCAGTGATCCTGATGGGTCTCTTCCAACCCAGCACATTAATGATTCCATGATGCACTTTAATCCTACCTTCTAAAGCCCCTTGAGTCAGGGTGAGTTGAGAGTAGTGAAGAATTAGATTCTTAATCAAGAAACAGTATTTTCCATTAAAAGGGGAGGAGTAGTTCAGGGTAAAGGAGGATGCAGGATTGCTCAGAAAAGTGAAGACTTGCAGCTGCCTTACACAATGTATCATCCACCAACAATAAGAGAAACATGTTTTCTATTCTTAAGTGCTGCTTAACATAGCTTTTTTTTTTCTTCTTTCTTTTAATTCAGCTTGGAAGAGACTTTGGTGTACTTCCTCCCAACAATACTCTGATGCATTTATTGTGACTTCTTCTGCTGAATAGGACCTTTCATCATATTCGCATTCATACCCTCCAAATATGGCTAATTTTAGCAAGATGTTTTTACAAAGAGGCCTCAGACTTGGCACTATCGACTTCTACATCAGAGGTTGCATTCAAGAGAAGAAAGAGTGGCAGAAAATATCTGAAAAATAGCTATCTTTTTAAACCAGTTTTCATTTTAAAAACTGGAAATGTCGCAATTTGTACAGATCAGAAAATTCACATGGAGAAAAAGCAGCTATGTCTCACACCACTGCCATTAAGAACAAGCACATGAAAACTCCTGTGACTTAAACAGTGCTGTTAAATGCAAATTTAAAGAAACTCAACCAACCAAACAAAAAACCCCACCAAACCTCACAGCATTCAAACACAAAATGCTGAAACAAAATATAGGTTTGTGTTTCTTTAGATATAATAAATTATTATCTCTGACTACTGCACTCTTAATCCTTTGAGTAATGTGACAGCTATAAATTCTCAGGGAAAAAAATATAATGTGTACCAGGCTCCAACAAACATCTATCATTGAAACCTGTTGAAAAACCGGAGTACTACTCTTGATTTAATTCAGTGTTGTGAAATCATCTTCTTGGATGGAATCCTGAACCTGTTCAACTTGATTGGAGTTTTGTAGGGGGAAGGCATACTGCACTGCCCTTATGGTATTTAAAATACCTGCTTGAAGATTTACAGTTACCAAGGTGATGTAAAACCTTAGTGTGCTTGTAAGAAGAGAACTACTCATGAATCATGAGAAGCATTCTCTGCTACAACCATGTTACATCTTGGAGTAGAAAAGCCATATGTCTCCTTGCTCAGTTTTGCTCAAACCTGTGGAACAATGAGGCTTGGTAGGTTGACTTTCTAACAGTAATTTTTGGAGGAAGGCTTGGTCCTTGGCCCATATATCTGTGGGGACATTTTATTGCTGGCAATGCTACTTCAGAGTACATTTTCCTGAAGACTTCTAGTGCTTGTGCAATTGCTGCCATGATAGCAGTGCCTCTTAGCAGTTGCAACTTGACTCCTCTATTCATTTGGGGAAGATGGAGATATCACACTTTTTAAGTGCAGAAGTTTATTGGCCTAGAAATCAGTTAATCCTATAATTTGTTTCTAGTTAATAATATAAAAATCATTTTGGAAAAGAAGAATCTGACTGCACAACTTCTGAGTACCCATTAAGCTGTCCAGATGACAGACAGAATTCCTAATCCCTTCAATATGTATCAACAAAGAGCATAACAAAGAGAAGAAATTGGCATGTACAAATGGATTTTTTTTAATTCTGAAAAAAACCCAACCTTCTAGTCTGTAATTTACTTTGCAATTTACTTACTCATGTTAATAGTAATGTATTGGATCATATGGCAAATAGAATCAATTGATGAATTATTAATGGAATGAATGCTGAGAAAATGAGTTTATGATGAAGTCATTGTAGATTGTGAAATTTTGTTTCATAGAAATGATGGGTCATGAAGTTTATTATACTTTATGCCTACTGTTATTGCCATATCAAAATGTAACCAAGGTCACTGTTGTGAGGGAGAACCTCACGTGATTTACCAACTGGAAAATTACACAAGGTTCTAAATTACACAGACCTTGGATTTCTACTCTACTAAATCCACATCACATATTTCTCTTTAAATAAGCCCTCAGGGGCTTTGTTTGATTGTTTATTTAACTGTAAAACTTACTGATGTAATATATTTGCCAATATCAAATATGGAAAGAGATTAAGACAATGGAAATGAAGACTATGTAGTTTCATTTAGTCATCTGCTTTCATATCTTCCACTTGTCTCCTCTGTCAGTTACCAAAAATTATGTTTTGATGATCACATTAAAACGGTCACAAAAAAGTCAGTGTCATATTATCCTTCACAGTATAAATATACTTGGGTGTTAATAAGTGACAGCCTAGAAAAAACATCAATGTCTTCCCCAAAAAAGTGCATTTCTGCACTGTTTAATCAACTCAATTAAGTCTCAGGCAAATCAATGGAGGGCCCCCTTATATTTCCAACTTGATAAATTTTTTACTGTCATGCTAAAAATGTTCATTTGTGAAGACAGACCTTTGGTATCTTTAAAGTTTCATTTCAAATAAATGTTTAACCATAGGATATCTGGAGTGTTGTTTTTCTAAAAGTAAATTTTTTGAGGTTTGTGTCTTATAAATTCCATGTACCAGGAACATTTCTTATTGTTTCAGTGTTTCTCTTATCTGGTTCACATTTCTTTTGCCCATTTCCACGTTATACTGAGAAGATAAAAGCCAAATAAACAAAATATACTTTTTCACAAATACGGAATTAAAGATGAAAAATTTAAAGTATGAAAGAAATTAATTTGCTCCTTTCATTTTGGAAATATTCCAATAAAGGGCTTGTCCAAGAAAAAAGAGATACCTTGACAAGAAAAAATAACACCAAAAGCCAAAACATCTAAAAGGGAGAAAGTTATCTTGAATCCCAATATTTTCTTGCATGATTCTTCAAATGCTGAACTTTACCTCTGTCAAAATACACCACTAAGATTAAGACCTCAATTAATTAAATTAAATTTGAATATCTTCTATGATTATAGAGATTGTAATACAGAAGATAAGCTTCTACACTTGGAAACTTACAGAAATTGTTGTCTGAAATTTACTTTCCATGTAACAATATGTAATAAATACTAGAGAGACACTTCTGAAGTTCAACTTATGTTCCTTGAATACCAGTCCACAAGCCCACAAGTCTACAAGTACTTCTACCTTGTCAATTTGACAATTTGTTTTGTTCTTGCTCCCTCTTCCTGTGCCCGTCAGATGTAGTCAGAGACACTGGAGCTAGATCCACCTCAGGCTTACTGGGAACTGCTGGGAGGAAATTTTTGACAGTGGGGAAACATAAATTGCCAAGTGCTATTCTTTCTCTCCCTCTGAAACAATCCCAACATTTTTTGAAAGCATTCTGTTCTCAGGAACCCCCTGAGATGCCCTCATTCCTCATGAGAACCACCAAACTGTGTGCTAAAAACCTTAAGTTTTGCATGTCAGAGAGCAGCCAGTTCAGGGTTTGGCCTTTATCTTTGCTGTGCAGTTCATTCTCAGCAAGAAAGAAGATGCCTCTGAGACACAGAAGAGTGACCTGAGGACTGGAATAAAGCTCATATAGTTACTCAGTTGTGTTAGCAAAGGTCTGAAAATGTCATTGGCAAGAGACAGACAAAGAGCTTTCTGGCTTTTGTGCATGTCGGATGTCAGGTTCACCAAGGGATTCTGATTCACACTGAAGAAGACAAAGACAGGTCAGGAACCACAGCAGGTGTCTTGGGGCACCTTGCCACACATGCTCACAGCACAAGAATGTGTGACACCATATTTGCAATAAGGAAGACACTACATAAGATAATTTATCACCTGATCTTTATGTGAAGGTTCAGACTGACAACTCTGGGCCATTTGGGATGTCTTTAACTTTGAAATGCTAAGACAGCAGCTGAGTCATTAACCTCCTTCTCAGCCACTCTCCCTGCAACATCAGGAAGAACAGAAAGGGGAAGAGATGGGCAGTCTTTGCTGGACAGGGCATGAATACCTCAAGCAGCTTCCAGGACTAGGTCTTCTGTATACATCATGTTGACACAGGAAAAGAGGAGTCTTTAATGGCAGTTTCGTGTGCTTTATAGAGTACTGCCAGCTTGGCTTTGTGGCAGCTATGGATGAAGTTTAGTCATACTGGTTGTGTTCTAATAAAAAATTATCCATTATGTGCATGTGTTCCCCTAACCTGATCATGTACTTTCTTCTGCCAGTGTGACACTGCACCTCTGGATTATGGAAAACAGCTTTGCATAAATGAAAAAGTAACGCAAATCAAACAACAAAACCCACACTAGTTACAATTGGAAGGAATGCCATGTGTTCTGCTTATGACTAAAAACATGGTGAAGTAGCATTTGCAACACCTCTTCTTTTCAGCTCTGTTTTCAATAACATTTCCTGATCACCCTGGGGGCTGAAGGTCAGGGATATCTTTCCTCATAGTCCCACAAGCAAGGCAAACGTTTTCCTGCATTTCAATCACACAGTGCAAAGTTGAGTCACTCAAAGATTGTTGGAGACCTTGTGTTAATTGGAGACAGTTCAGCATAAAAAAAGGTTGTGTTTTGTGTAGCTTCTATCCTGATGGCTGTTCAGCTCTTGCTTGGCATGGCAGGGATAGCATTGTCCAGAGAACATCCTCTATAGATCTATAGAATGAAGGAGCTCAAGTGAAAGCAGGAACAGGCCCTATGGAAGCAGACCATCTTCCTCTAGGAAAATAGTCCCTCTCTACCAGTGTGTACACTGATGGGATGAAAATTTAAGTGTGATGACTCGTGCTGAAGATTCACAAAATAGCCACAGAGAAGGAGATAAGGTAAAAGATCATTGTGGGGGAGAAACATGAGTTTCATGACCTGGGAGGCTAAGGCACATCAGGTTCAGTTTCCTAATATGGTCTCATGTTAGACTTCCTCTTGGGGCAGCCACTAGATGCTTCAGGCCCTCAAGAGTCCAGAGACAGCTTTGCTACTACTGCCTAAGCCCACACCAGCTGTGGAGAAAGTAATGCCAGAGCATGCACTCTACCCCCTCAAACTGAGTCAAGAACAGCTGTTTGGAAGACACACAGGACATAATACTTAGCTACATCCTTTCAAGAAGAAAGTTTCTGTTTTCCTGTTTCCATCCTCTTTTCCAAAGAGATAAATTATGAGAAGGGAGGATATTGGTGCTGAAGGAACAGGAGGTAACTAGAAACAGAGGCTTTCAGATGTGAGCAAGTTCTGCCTCCACCCCAGAGAGTCAGTTTGGGCTTCAATGTTGCAGTCCCATTCCTACCTTTATGGAGGCAAAATATTTTCAGACTCTGAGAAGACCACAGGAAACTTCAACCAAGGCCCAGACCAGGACCCAAGATTCTGCTCTTTAAGGAGTATTTCCTCAGTATTTGCAGCTGCAGTAGCAGCAGTTTCTGCATGATGATCGAATTTGCATATATGTTGAGGTCCCCTTTGGGGGGTCCAACAGCATCAGGCCAGTTGCCATAGCTTGACTTGCAAAACAGCAGCACTGAGCAGCAGCATCCCTGAGGCAGAGGGAAGGACTTGAGAGGACAAGATTCTGAGGCATTGCTCTTACATAACCCAGTGATGTATAAAGTGCACTGAGCGGGTGGCTAGTAAGCATAGACATAGAGAGGTCTGCCCTCGAGGTCTGCCCTGTGTGGGCACCGAGGCCATGGAATAGCTGTTGAGCCAGTGGGATGTGAATGGTTCTCGTGATTCTAGTACAGATGTAGATCAGCATTAGAGATGTAAGCTGACAATTAACAGCTCGCTCAGTTCAGTGGCTCATGCTGTGGCATGCAACAGAAAATACAGCGTAGACATGTGCACTATGTGTTGACTATAATCATTAAGTTAGTTAACTGTTAACTAATTCACTTTTATACAACCATTTTGTACAACCATTCCTATTGCTATCTGAAGTTAATGATACGTCTCATCTCACAGTTATCTTTTCCTAGAGACTGCATCCTTTCCACTCAGATGAGGACCTTTCAACCACGATAATTCATGCACCCTGTGATCAACGTTGGAACAATACTCTGGACCTTCCACTCTGGGAACAGATTACATCAAATGCTGTCTTCTCATGAAAATAATTGACAGAGATAAAGAACACAAATTTAATACTACACAGGGTGAGAAAATTCAAGAGTTAGACGTTGCCTGAGCTTAAGAGCTTTCAGCTCAGGAACACCAGAAGCAGTTCAAACTTTCTTCACAATTCATCCCAAAATTTAATTTCTCCCCCAAACCCAAGCAGCAATAATGAAACCTGAAAAATACTGACCAGGTAAAAGTGAAATGAAGTGGGTATAAAAGTATAAAAGTGGGTAAATTTTGTAAAAGCACCCCTGAATTCAGTCATAACCCCTTTCAGTCTGAACACTGAAGTTTCTATGACCCTTGCTTAATCAGGTATTTCTCAAAAACTAAATTGCTTGTCAGTAGCTTAAAGATTATTGTGTAATCTGAACCTCTTTATCACAAAAGGTTAGCAAGTGAGACTTCACTGACATCTTTCACAGTGTCAGGTTGTTTCCCTAATCCTACAGTAGATAAGGGGCAAAGGCAATCCCTTGAAATTCAGAAGGATCTCAAGAGGCACAATGCAGCCAAAACTGATTCTGGCCACTTACTGTGATGGCTACTTGTCAATAAGACAGTAGAAATCATATCAGTTTCAGTTGTTGTTCAGACATTCAAAGAACTCTGTTTTGCTTTAGCAACTTATTAATAAAAAGGAAAAAAAAAGAAGCCTAATCTTAATGTTCCCTTTTTAAGACAGAGCGAAGAAAATTATCTCAAAAATACGCTTTCATGCAGTGTGAATTTGGGATATGAAACAGCATGTCAGTGAAGTATTTATCATATATTTTTGGGAAACAAATGTAATTTTTTTTTATTTCCCTACATATAGCATCACAGTTTCCGTAAAATTTAGAAAGTAATCAAAATCAATTCACAGCTCTCACACACTCAGGCATAAATCTGGTAACGTAAAAGCCCACAATTGCTTCACTGAGTTCTGATCATCCTAGGTCAATGGGAAGCTTCAAGATAATCTAACTCTTCATTATTTTAAACATGGCTTCACCTAATTCGTATATAAAGGCCAGGGAATACATTTTCTGTGTTATCTTTCTACCCCCTTTTGGTGTTTTTCTTTCTTCTCTAAGAAGAGAAGATTTTTTCCCTAAACACAAATATAACATACCATTTTTTTTCTTCGTGTTAAGAAAAATGCTCTAGGCAGACCATTAATATTATCCCATAAGTTAAGAAAATTTTCTTTGTGAAAGTGTTGGAAGCTGCCTTGCTATTATGATTTTATTTTTCATTAAACAATACTGCTTCAGACTATACACAGTTGTGGTCTGCTTTGAACTCAATATCCTTGTTTTCTTCTCCTAAGTTGTTGCTGAGCCTGTGACTGAATGTTTCAATGGAAATGGTCTGAGAAGATTAAAACGCTTCTCAAAAATATGTATCACTTTTTAAAATTATTTTTATTTTTAATACCATTTAAGGGAATATTTCCTGTCTAAGATTCTGGACAAGATATGGCAACAGTAGTCAGAATATCACAAATACTACAGTTTGGAGAATCCCTACATGGCTGTCTAGGAGCTGTAAATCTTCCTAATACTTCTCAAAAAGAATTCAATTACTCACTATTACTCATGGTTGATACCTGACCATGAGTAGTAAAGTCACTTTCAAAATATCCAATTCCCATTTTTAAGTGGAAGGAACACATTTTTCTACTAGATTTGAATCAAAAGTAATTTCTTTAAAAATTGATAACTGATCTTTTTTTCTCAGCTTCTCTTCATTGCTGGAGTGGGAGCAGACCTGCTCAGATAATACCTAGACATAGCTACTGTATGGGAGAGGTGGGGGCCACACTTAGAGGTTCCCAGTTCCCCATGTAGTCATCCATTACAGCAGTATCCTGCTGGCAAGCAGTGAAGGCCAGGATGAAGCAATTACTCTTCACTGAACCATCCAACTGGCAAAAGAGCTTAGGTAAAAATATCTATACCTGTGGATTTTCAGAACAAGGTAAATCTCTAAGCAATATTTACACTGCTTCAAGTGTTTAGGAGCTTTAAATCATCTTGTGGAAGAGTCTGTTTCTTTACTGGCTATACTGAAAATCATTTCTCTCCTTTTTCCCCCTACGACCTCTATTGCCAAAAATGACCGCTTCCCATAAGCTATGCTTTCCTTTAACTGCTGTATGTTGTATGCTCAAGTATATCACAGCTCACTCCACACACTATATTCTCCACATGATTGGGCTGACATGCTTTGTTATGAAAAATGCAGCATTTTCAGAGTAACTGGATTGAGTAGTCTAATCTTGTTGAAATGCTCTTACTTAA
The DNA here is from genome assembly GCA_013396755.1 of Sclerurus mexicanus. Classification (NCBI taxonomy): domain Eukaryota; kingdom Metazoa; phylum Chordata; class Aves; order Passeriformes; family Furnariidae; genus Sclerurus; species Sclerurus mexicanus. The sequence continues at coordinate 848,648 of VWZF01003493.1, read as the reverse complement.
ACAACAGTTAATCACTTTGCCAAAATCGTACCAGTTTCCTCAACTTGAGGAATCCTCAAGTAAGTAACTGGACATATATCCTGAGTCATTCTAGATTTTTGTCTATTTTATTTCTCTACTATGTATTTCAGGCCAGTTATCCCAAATCTGGGCAGATACCATGTATGATGTAATGCATATCATGTATCATAAATGTTATATATGTTATACAATATAAATATCACTTTGTTTAACTGCAGAATAGCATCAAAACCATTCCAATTTCCAGAAGTCCTCTGGTATTCTTTCGTTCAAAGAATTTGCTTTTATAACAATGCAACAATGTTTTATAACAAGGCCAAATCAAAGACTGCTTTGAGCAATTCCTGAAGGAAACGTTGAAAGGTCAAACCTAGTAAAGTCAAGTTAAACAATAAAGTGACATCTGTTTCTTGCGTCCTTTACCTTGTCACATGCAGCTCCTGCTAGATTAACCCGGGGTGAAGTTTGTGTGTCCAAGTGCATTTGCCACAAGAAAGTTGCTTGTTCCCTGAAAAAGTTCAAAAGTTATGAAACAAATATAAACAGACACACTGTTTCTGAATCCATGGTACTGATTATCCTGGGTGCCAACATGTTCCAAAAGAATTAATCTTTATCATTTGACAAGTGGCACGAAAAGCCCTGACAAAAGGAAATAAGAAAAACAAATTATATTACAGCTTCTGTCTCCTCTAACCTAAGAATTGACATAAAAACCCCTCACGATGCCCTGGGTTTGTGGATAGGGAATGGAGCAAAACACCCCTTTCATCCAGGCATTCCTTAGCAAGAAAGTGGCAGGATTGGAGAACCACTGGCATGACTGGAGCCAATACAGCTGTTCCCATTAGTCCCTTTCTCCTGAGGTAAAATGCATTTTAGCTTTTTGGTAACCCCATGTTATTTTCAACCCATATTTTATCTTTCACAAAACAAATGAAGCTTACTTTGTTCTCTGTAGGCAAGAGGACAATATGTGGGGAGCTTCTGCTGCTCTGGAGCAGAGCACTCTTGCCATGGCCTTTGTGGATTTGAGAGGTCTCTCCTTTATTTCAATGCCTTGATGAGGTTAGTCACTATTTGAGAATTGCTGGAATACATCCATCAGTATAGACTACCTGGGCATTTTACAAACCTCTAAGGCTATGGTTTATCTCAAATAATATGTGAGCACATAGTCATTTGCACATTGGCATAAACACTGAGAAAGGTTATCTTTTTGCTTGAATATGACAGCAATTCAAAGACCTTTAGAGATACCCGTTTCTCATCTTCACACAGGTAAACTGGGGAAACCATCTCTGTGGCATTTCTTTTTGCTCCAAGAAGTAACACATCTCTTGCAATAGGTAAGGCAAAAGATGGGAAAAAGAATTTCTGGCATAAGACTGAAAACACCGCGTTGCAAAAAAATCCTCCCTTGTGCAAATCTGAGGATGCAGCAAAGTCGTGAATTATAGAGAAACAGACACGCAGAGCTTCAGATAAACAAAACTCAGTGTGTCAGTTTCAGTAAGTGCAGCTTTTGTCTTTGAGACACTGTACATGCTGGGCCAGGGAACAAACAAAAACGGGGGTAGGCGATCTCAGACAGAGCTCCCTTTATGTTTCTGATCTTATCTTCCCTGAAAGGACGGACGAGAGCAACGTAATTGTAAATAAGACAGCAAAGCATCCAGGCTGCGCCTTTGGGTGCCCGGGAGGACGCAGCCGGCCCGGCTGGGGGTGCCCGCGGCTGCGGGGGCGGCGGAGCATCCCCGGCGCCGGGCAGCGCGGCAGCAGCCGGGGAGGTGGAGCCAGCCGGTGACCTGCCCGCACCGCGACACGGGCACATCGTCTGCTGGGGCTAAATCCTCCCTTGTCCCTTCCTATCTGCGCCGGAAAACGCGAGATAAAAATAAAATGAAAATATATGATTAAAAAAAAAAAATTGACAGCGGGGCTGGCAGGAGCAAACCGGGGAAAGGCCAGGTGCGCAGGGCCGCGTCTCCACCGGCGGCGGGAGGTGCTTGAAGAGCTGGGCCGGGCGCCGCCGCCATGGAGCACATCCGGATGCCCAAGGTGGGTCCCGCCGCCGCCGCAGCATCCCCGGCCGCCGCAGCATCCCCGCCGCGCTCCGGCCGGCCTCCGCTCCCGCTGGAAGGAGGCTTTGACCGCAGCCCGGCGGGTCTCGGGCTGCGCACAGCCCTCCGCCGCGGGCTGCCGAGCTGCTGCCAGGGGCTGGGTTTCGGCCCGTTTGCCGTGAAATCCGCCCCAAAAAGCGACAGGCGGACGCGCTGCTGTGCGATGTGGGCCGCGGGTTTGTCGGGCGTTTGAACCGCTTTTTATTCGGTCCCTCCTGTTAACGCTGGCGCTGCCCGTGATCTGTAGGTATCCGAAATGAGAGCCGTGCTACCTGCTTTTCAGTCGTCTTTAGTTTGCCCCAGGATTTCAGACTCGGTAATGAATTGGTTTACTGTTTGTATATTTACATTTGATGTTTAGCCAGACTAATCAGTGTTTTTCTATAGCTTTCTCAGCACTAGGCCTGTATTTGTTAGGAAAACTGCCACCTTGCTCTAAAAAAGAAGATACAGTTTTGACACATAAAAAATTTAGATTAAAAGTAATAATAAAAAAGTGAACCAGAGCAATATGTTAATTTGAATTGGGTGTGAGATGTATTTTCATATTTATTTATTTATTAGCCCAAACGCCTGAAATTTATTTGTATTTGATTCTGGCCCATTTATTTATTATCATTATTTAGTATGATGATGTGAATTTGAGATTAGGGCCTTGTTCTTTCTTCATCTATATTTTTGGGCCTTTAGATGTTAACCTGCAAATCTGTTAAGAGGATAGGCATTTGTAAAAACTGCTTTTCCTCTCATCTCATTTCATGATCTAGTATCTGCCTTTTTGGGAAGGAAGAATCTCAGAACAGTAAGAATAGATTCTACTGCAAGTAGGAAACGACCAATGAAAGTTATTTGAACAGATGTTTCTGACCCTTTGCTGAAGAATGCTGAAAGAACGAATGAAGAAAATGTTGAAAACAAGTTAATAAGGGTAGAAAAATCTAATACAAACAAATGGATGTATTTCTTGTGAATGGAAGATCCAGGCAAGTCCCTGTTGCAGGCAATGGCAGCTTATCCCTCTTATTTTCTACAACCAGGTCCTTATAATGTTACTCTGCATATGTAAAACTCATTTCAGCATCTGACAGCTGTGAGAAGGGACTGTACTGATGCCTCAAGTCATTGAAAATCTTATTCAGTGTGAAGTGATTCTGCAGTCCTGGATCCAGGCACTGTCTTACTTTATAGCTATGCTAAAAGTTATCTGATATAGTAAAGCAGTGTAGAAGGTGTGATTCAAAGGTACAAAAATCCTTTCAAGTTTCCTACATAAATGTAAAAAATCAACATGAGTCACTGCTGAAATACTTCATATCTCCAGTTGCTCCTAAATACAAGAGCTACCTAGCAGAATTGATGTCTTTGGGTTTTTTCTCAAAAAACCTTCAGCTTAAAATCAGCCACCAGAAAAGTGTTGCATTTTTTTGGTTTTGTTTTACTGACTTTGGTTTTGATAATTTGTAATTGAACATTAAATGTTTTCCAGTGCCAGGAATGTAAAAAGAGGTAAGGGAAAGCTATGTGACTGTAGGGATATTCTCACAGTATCATGTGTTAGTCTCTGGTGTCACATTTCCTGACTTCATCCAATTTTGTCCTGAGAGAAATTTGACAAGTAACTGCCCTCTTCTTTAATGGTATTAATCTCAGAATAATGACACTTTTCTTGATTCACAAACCCAGCCAAATGGAAAATCAAGATAAATCCCATACTAAGCAAATTAATAACTTTATTAGTATCTGAAAACAAAATTCCTGCCCCAAGTAAAAGCTTTTCCTTCAGGGGCAGGTCTATATTACATGATGCCTGCCATTAGGTCTCAGCAATTGTTTTAATTTTAAGTAAAATATAACTGGAGTGAGTGATGGTTCATAACTATTAACATTAATAATAACGCATAAATAAAACAATAATTCAATAAATAATGACTAAAACATAGCTTACATTAAAAAAGCAGAAGGTACTTCCATACCAGTTGGACCAGTAGTTCATTTAGCTCACTACTCTGTGTAGAACATTTAAACTTGGCACATTCTGCACCTTCTCAGCATCTAGTTATATTAGGGTCCACCCTTTTTAGTTCCATTGGTGTCCATTTATGGATCTCTCTGTGTGGCTCCACAACTTCCATGGAAGCAAGCTCCAGAAGATTGTGTCTTTACAAAAAAATTACCTTCTTCTGTCTGTTTAAAAGTTCTTAGTAGTTTCCTTCCAGACTCCTTGCTTCTAGCTTCAAGAGTTTGTTTAATAACAGGTCCATGTTCACCTTACCCATGCCTTCACAGTAAATCTCTATCACAGCCCACCGGATTTGGATAATTTCAGAGAAATATCATCAATGAGCCCAGGACCTCTTTCCTGTATTGAAAGTATCAATTATGAAGTCTGTGGTTCTGTAGGTATGGTCTAAGTTGTTTTTCCTGTAGATATTCTACTTTATGTCTGTCTCTGTTGAAACTCCTATGTGTCTCTTTTGCCCACACGCTGTTTTGCAAGGCTCCTCTGGGGTAGAATTTCCTACTGCAAAAGCCATTTGGGTCTTCCCCAACAGACTGTGTGTTGACCTGCTAACACACCGTTTTACATACTGAGCACTGTTGTTCTACATATGCACTATATTTTCAAAAGTAAATGCCATTCTATGTATGAAGGCTGTAAATTAAGTACATTTAAGAGTTGCAAATAGTAACTCATTGCTAAATAGAATGATGGATGACTTCAATAACCTTTTAAAAATTAGTAAAACCAGTGATTGACATGAGTTAGGATTGAGCAGCAAGATAGTTTAGGATAATCTCCAAAGCTGAAATGTGACAAACTGCTCCTAACAGTCATAAAAAATGAATAAGCAATACTTCTGCACAGATTAGAAGCATGTTTTCTGACTGTGTGTAGAGATATGTCTGGCCATGGACAGGATGACAGATACACAGCTCTGTGTATGTTTACTTCAGAGGGCTACTTTGTGCACTGTTGCTAATTGGTTACATTATTTGCCACTCTTCATATAATTTGTCTTTGTATATTGGCAGCAGGCCTACTGAGTAGCCGCCTTATAATAAAGAACACATATCCCTGGTGTAACAGCTGTCTTCAGTGTATTCATTTAGCCCAGAAATTCTTTTGGCTCAGTATCTCCTGTTAACAGAATACTTTGGATTACTTGAGTGGCTGAAGGGTTTTCATTTTTGTGATGTTATGGTAAGGTATTTCCTTTAGATGACGCTTGTCTCAGGCAGAATTTAAGACGAGCTACCATGTTAATGACAAATCTTTCTGCCAGATGTATTGATTTCCAAAACAAATTTCCAGCATGTGTAAATGAGTTGTGTTTGTTTTTGTTTTCAGTCTATTTTCCTTTCCATAGTTCTTGCTTTTCATTCTACAAGTTTTATAACACTTGTCCATTTTCACAAAGTCTCCATCAGGAGACCCATATAATTTACATCCTCTATATATATATGTCAGTGTCAGTGGCAAAATATTTGTCCAGGTGTTTATCTAGCCAATAGCGAAATTGAACCCAGATTTTGTCTCCAGCTACTTTTTCTGGGCTAAGGATCTCCACCTTTTTGAGTTTTTTAAGCTAAGGTGGCACATTCTACCACTGCGCTCTGTGTGCCTTCTGTTGAGATAAAATGCGATAAGTTTTCCATATTCGGGCTACAATTTCTTTTGGAAAAGTTTGATTTTATTTCAGTTATGTAGGAAGCTGGCAGCAGTCCTGAGGCATTATCAGGAGCCACCAGGGGATATAGATGGTTTGCTTTCCCCAGAAGCCAGGGAATGGAGTGCCACAGGTACCTCACTGTAGTCCTAGTGCTTGGCTAAACTTTACTTTAATTACCTATGTAGGAAAGGTAGAGGAGGTGAGGTTAGCACGGCCCTTGCCTTTTACTGGTGTTTTGGGTCACCAGCTTACAGCAGACACTTTACTGCAGCATCTTTTAAGTGCCAAGTTGTTTTTTTGCTTTTCAAGTGTTGTGTAAAGGTGGTTTCTGATCTTTCCTTGATGTATACAAGTTAGAGCAGTGCACCTCACAGTTCAGCTGGTATTTTCTGATTCCATAACTGTTTTCTCACTTTACATCATGGCTAAGAAGTGTTCAACCTATTCTGGGGCCAGTGATGTCAATGACTTCAAATACGTCACTCTACCTGACTGCTTTAGTCAAGTGATACATTGAAACATCTACACTAATTCTGGGCACTTTAAACTCTGATTTTGCTTGTTGTGGTGTTTTTTTTCTGATTAATAAGTCTTCCCTATTTAGAATGCAATTTAGTTTTCTTTGAGTTTTGAGTTTTGTAATATATTGTGCCAGGAAATGTTCTGTGGTTTGACATTCAAGACTGAAGGTGGATAAAATGAAAATAGGAACTGCAGAAAATATCTGCATGTTGTGAGTTTGGACTTAAAATATCTGTTTGGAATTTTGTTCCTAAAATATTTGTTTTGAATTAGAGTCATCAAGATACCTGCTTATTAGTGTGGATTTGGATTTGAACAAAACCTTGTAACAGCTATTATTCTCAAAATACTTAGTTATAAAATGGTCAAAAGATCACACAGACTTTCATATTTTCAATAATGTAACCCTCAATAAAGAGGCAGCTGGATAAAATCATGAAACAAGCTCCAAAAAATATGGATAGCCACATACTTTAATTTGCCATCTTGGTATCCATGTCTAAAGCAGTAACTCAAAAACTTACTGCACTTGAAAAATGGTACTGAAAATCATTAAGACAGCATGTCTGCAGGGTACTCTTTGATTTCTGTTTATGCATAGTAGGAGACTGGGTTTGGAGTGGAGGATTTGGGAAGTTTGGCTTTGAGTGGTCAAGAATGGAATCTCTAAGCCTGCTGCTAATGGACTAAAGTGGGTAGTATTTAATCCATCAGTGTCTGTAAACTAAAAGAATTTATTTGCAATAGAAAATGCACACTGACATTTCCTGCTGTGCAGGTGTACTCTGCTGAGGAAGACAAAACCCTACCATGAGAAAAGGGAGTCTTACAAATCCATTTTTAATGCATATCTTTCATGGCCTGCACAGCTGAAATGGCCTGGTACTGCTGCTCTCAAACAGGTTGCTGAACAGGGCATAGTTTTGAATATGCAATAGAAAAGTCTGTATCAAATACAGGAATTTAAAGATACATTCCTTTTCAGTATCCCCTGACTGCTTGCAGAATTCTTTCTCCCTTTATATTTTTTCATAACCAAATCCAAACAAATTTGGCAAGTGTAGCAAAATGTACTGCCTTGAGGCAGTCCTTTTTTAACTCTTAGGTATGATTTTTGATAGAACACACAGAAAAATTAGGCAATTCCTTAAAGTTTCTCTTCTCCTTTTCTAGATAAATGAGATCCAATATAGACTGAAAGAGGAAAGATGATGTATGAGCTTTATGTTACCACATTGACACTGTATTGTAATGCTATATGCTCTTGTAATAGGTTCCTGCTTACTGTATCCCTTATACAACTGCTTCTCAGGTATATCTGATAATATGGTGCTCACCTCACACCTTTTACAGATCTTAGCAGACAATAGGGGGTTTTTTTAAGCCTAATTGTTAGGCAGTATGTTTACTGTCTTGCTAACGTTATGAATAATTCCTTATTCTTTTTTCATTTCTTTTCCAGTATTCCCATTTCACTTTAGTCCTACAGTAAATTAAACTTGCTTAGATTTTTCTTTAATATTCTCTCCCATCCTCAGCCTGCTTTGCCCTGAGGAAACTTTTTGCAATGCAGAATTTAGGTGTCTTTACTTAAATGTAATTATTTATGTATTTCTTGCTTTGCTTGACTCTTTTGATGTATGCAAACATCTAACTCCATAGATTAATTGTGCATAATTTTACTGCACTTGGGAAATCTTTTCAGGGATGGAAATATAAAAAATAACATGGATCAAGTACAGTTTTCATAATTGTTATGAAATAGAATAGAAACCACATTAAAAGGCAGCATCAACTGGCAATTCAATTTTCCTTTATTCTAGTTCCAAGATTATGCAAAAAAGATCACTCACTGTATATTTTTTTTAACAAGTACAATACTAATATCTTTGCATGGAGAAAAATTGTAATAGCATTTGGTCTTTTGCGTGTTGTCTTTTTTCACCCTCAGGAATTATGCTAAACACATGGATGGCTGGGGTCAACCAGGGTGAAAAAAGCTCAAATATTCCACTTGGCCTGCAATCATACCAGCTGTGCTCCTTTTTTCTCATTAGGCTCAGGCTCTTAGCTTTCACAAGCTCTTCCCTTAGCTTTTGTGTGCCTGCAGTGCTGAAGCCAATCGGCCCCTTGTCACTAATTCCCAGGATTCAATTTCTTCTTGCTTCAACTCACATGTGTAACATCACAAGGTGTGTAGGGAAGGCAGCTGACATCCCCAGTTGGTCTAGGAGCCCAGGGGGATGGACAAGAGGATGCCTTTGTGGCTAGGGGGCTAAATGTAACCCTCTAGGGCCAAGACAAACAGGGCCTGGCCCCATTCCTTGACCTTGGATCAAGCTTTTCAGCAGCAGAGATCATCCCGACAGTGGCCTTTTTTTTGCCCTTGAAGAATTGCTGAAACTCCATTGTACAGTCAAGTTTCAAGGTACTTGGTCAGCTTTAATCTGGAACTTGCTTTGACTGATTGGTTTAGAGCAATGAATTTTAACTGTCTGAACAACAGAAAACCTTCTGAGAATGTGGCCTGAGTGAGTACATTCCCTGCTTACCCTTAATTGGCAGCTTTCTCCTGGCTGGGAGGGTTTTCTGGCCTTTCTTCCTCTTTAGTGGTAAGGAATTAGAGGAGTTAGTCACTGTTCTCGCTAAAGGAGCAGGGAGCACTTGGTGATATGTGGGAGCTGAGCTGTTTTGTTCTTGGCCGCTGGATAGGCTTTTCTGCTTGTGTTCTCCTTCCAGATGCTCAGTGATTACCATGGTAGAACTGGCTGCTCAAGGGTCTTCTAAGGTTAGCTAATACATAAGAAGCAGGCACATGGACTTAAAGCCTATGTAGTGAGAATAAAACTCTTGAGAACGTTTTTTGTGATTTAAAATTTCATTTTATTTGAAAATCCTACAGCAGAGACAGTTTTGTGTTGGATAGACATGAGTTTTGCTGTGTCAGGAAGCAAAGTGATGTTTACAGGTGCAGGACTGAGTTCTGCTCCAAGTCTGGCCAGCCTGTTGTACAGTTTTTCTTCTCTCTCCTTTCCCTGCTCAAGTCTGAGTTATAGTCAGAACTAATCCTGCATTTATCTGAAAGAGCTTTCCCATGTGGAATTGGGAATAGCCTGAAAAAGTAGCAGTAACTTCTACATTTGCAATGCTGATATGGGTTTGGAGACACTGAAACATGTTAAAGAAGTGAGAACAAAGGTAGCATATTCAAAACACATTTAAACATAGGCCATGCAGTCAGAGCTTATTCAAGAAGTAATCTATACTAAAAATGAAAACAAATTAGGGTTCATGGATATTTTTAGGAATAACATTTTAGCGCGCCAGCTTTTCAGAACACTTTCAGGGTCATATATTTGCCATTCTTCCCATTGAAACTGGTGGGAGTTGTGCCTGAATGAAAATTTGACCCACAATTTTCCCTAATATGACATTTTTTTTCTTGAATGACCTCCTGGCAACCTTGTTCATAAGTCATTTGTCATGTTTATTCTCTGAGTAAAAAGTGCCTTCCATCTGTTCTTAATCTGTGTTCTCTTTAACTTCTATTTTTGCCTTCTTTTTTTCTGTCATCTGTGTTGCATTGAAAATAGAGTTTCTGGCCAGCTTTATTTATCCCCATGTAAGGGGTTGTAGTCATTGAAATAAATCTCCTGGCAGTCTTTTCTTTAGGCCTGGACAACCACAGTCATCAGGGAAAAAAAAAAAAGCTGAGAGCAACAGCTTGAAGTTTTACTTAGATGCCACACTCTAGACTCCCTTTGCTAACACTTTCTTTTTTGCTCCTTGAGGTCTTCCAGCTCTCAGCTTAACAGGGTGTTTTTGCCCTTTTTTGCCCTTTTTTATTCTTTACCTCATATTTTCTGATCTGGTCTCTCCCCCCAGTTGTTCATTTTAGGCAAAGCACGTGTGCATGGTCTATATGCTTTTTCCTGACATGTGTCAGTACATACATGATTTTCTAGGTTCTACAGTAGTTTCGGTGAAAAAATGGGGCACTTTTTTTGAGAAGAAAAAAACCCCCTAATTACTATATTGTCTCTTTCTGATATTAAATTTAGGTTATTTGATTTCTTAGCATGGTATGACTTTTTAGATAAAAAAACTCAGCTTCTTTCAAAGTGCTGTTGCAACGTGTGTTCCTGTCTTGTGGAAATGAACATATTCCTGTTCCCTCTAGACCATTTAAAGACACTGTTTGACTTGGCTTTCTTCTCCTGATTGGGCAGGTGCAGAAGAAGGCGGCTCATTCTATGTATCTTTTGATCAGCAGAATGAAATGGCTAGCTCTATTTTACTTTTCTTTTTTTTTTTTTTTCCTGCCCATGGGTGAAATAAACTGCTTTCTTAGAAAGTTTGAGTAACTGGAATTTAGGCAGAAGAAACGCAGATGGAGCTGAAATGAACAGCATCTAAATTCATGCAGGTAGTTATGCAGAAAATTTTTAGAACAAGCTCCTGAGAACTTAGAGATCATTACTGCTCCTGAAGGCACTTAATGCCACTTAGTCACTATAAATCAGAACTGTGGATTTGAATCCAAGTAGAGTTTAGACTTAGGGCATTCCCTTTCTCTTTAGAAATAGCGTTAGACATGATATTAGCAAGTTATTAGTAAACCTGCTTTCTTTTCCTCATGCTACAATCACAGATTGACACATACCATTTGAGAACTAGGCAAGCTTAATCAACTATATATTGCTAATTTTTATTGAGTCAAGTTTTGAAGCTCTCACTAATTTTAACTGCCTCTTACTGTATGTTTGGAGGTCAGCAGAAGTAAGGGCTACCTAAATGATCTCTCACAATACTTTTTCCTTATTGAGCCTGGTAGGAAAGCTTGTTCTGAGTTGTGCTTATCCACACTGACATACAGAAAAACTGAGAAGCTCTTCTTAGAATGCAGAAAATGTATGATATTTTGGATGCTGGGCTGTTTCACCAAAAATTGCCAGTATAAAAGTTTTTATATTCCAAAGAAATAGAAATTATCTAAACACAGCAAATAAAGATGGACAGTTGGATCAAATATGTATGTGTTTCACTAGAAATAAAAAAAAAAATCTAGAAAAAGTGCTGAATCTAAGGTTACGTGTTTAGAAATGAGAATGTTGATGTAATAGATGAGTTGGAAACTTAATGGTAGAAAAAGAATCAATGTAACAGGCACATCAGTGACAAATCTCATGGGAAATGCAGGTAAAAGATCAGATTTCATTTGTCTTGGAGTAAACAGAGTCAGCTCTCGTAGATTAACTACACCACAAAAGCCAAGAGTCCTTACAGATTGAAATTACAAGATCAAATGGGAAAACTGTAGCACCACAGGACTGCAGTATGATATTAGGACTCCAGTAATGACTGTCCTACCTAAAGAGTGGCATTGCCCATGCAAACCTAAACAAGAACGAACAAGATGAGAAATGCAATAGCAGTGGGAGACATATTGTACCAACTGAGGCAGAGTAAATGGGCTGGGGGTTGTGAAATTTTAGGTTTTTTAAACGATTGCATATACAAAGTCTATTTGTTTATCTTGGGGAAAAAGAAAGGAATTCTAAATAATTCTAAGACCTGGTCTTAGTGACAGAAAGATCTGTTTTGAAATACATTTAGAATCTCTGTGTGACAGCAGTTAAAACACTGAGATGCAGCGTTCTTGAAATAGAGGGAAAAAAAAGGGGAAAAATCTCCCATGGCAACATTCAACATTAAAGAGAAAACTACTTAGAAATGTGAAAACTGTTTAAAAAGAAAGAGAGCCAAAATTTAAAATGTTTATAAGAGTCATGAAGGTTGTTTAAATATGGGAGCTCACTGCAAGTCAGCTTCCAGGGAAAGGCTTTAAAAGACCCCCCCAAAAAGGTTTGCATAGCTAAACAGCAGGGTGAAGGAGCAAGAGGATGTCTCTTATTAAAAGGACTTTTTTAATTGGAAGTAAAAAGGCTTTTTTCAAGTTGAATTTGTGCCTAAATTAGGAAAATGAAGCATAAACAAGTTAAATATGTAAACAAAAGAAAGGAGAAAAGATATTTTGAAGAATAACTTGGCAAAAAAGACTAGTTAAGTGATTTTCAATCTCTCAAGTGGGTAAAATCCAGACATAAAATCTATAGGACTAATAAATTCTCAAAGTGGGATAGGTGTTTAGAGACATGCACATTCTGATATATTTCTCTGTCAAGAACGTATCGGAAGATTTGTCACCAATAAAAGTGTTATAAGAAGAGACTTCAGAATAATCTGGCAACAAGGAACAGAAAAAATTATCAGGACAAGATGGTTTCTCTTCAAGTTAAAAGAACTAAAGTACAAACCTGTCAAACCAGCAATGATGGTGTAATGCTTAAACGTTTACCACTCTGAAAAGAAGGGAGTTGGTAAATATGACAAATTGATAGGAGCTGCAATGCTGTTCACCAAATGTGTGGTGCACCTGTTACTGGTGGCAGGTTCAAAATGAGCAAGAGGAAGGGATGTTTTTATACAATACATAGCTGAAATGTGAAGTTCACTCTTAGGGGGTGTTGCGGGTGCCAATAGGTTACAGACATTCAAAATGTTACTTGACAAAATTAATGGAATTGAAACACCATTAGGGCTGTTAAAAAGTATGACCTAGGCCCTAGGGCTGGGTTAAGATCCTGAGAGAGCTTGTCCATGGTTGCATGTGCTTGTCTCATACTCTTCCCTCAGCTGCTGGCACTGTCCTCTGTTGGGAGACGAAATGCTGGGCAAGGTGAGTCTCTGGTCTAGCCTGGTGCAGCCATTGCATTTGCTTTAATGAAATCAGACTTGCCACATAGCTCTTATTGCAACTGTTCCTGTTGATTCATATCCAACCTTTATTTTGTTTGTAGCTTTGTATTAACACCTCCCTCCCCCCAACAACCGAAGAGCCGTTTTGGTTAGCGTTGCTCAGTCATGGGCCTCGGACTGGTGAGTGGGGAGAGGATGTGACTGGAAATGCAGCCCTGAGCACTGCCCCGCTCTGTGGGTGCTGCTTTGCTTTGTGTCCCATGGCCCCAGCTACCTCAGTTCGTAGGCTGCACTGAGGAGTGCCTTGTGCAAGATCAGTGCCTGGACAGCAGAGTCCTCATGGGCTGGACTGCAGCAGAGGGACCTTTTTTTCATCCAAAGATAATTTTTATTGGTTTTGTGGATTCCTTTTAGAAGGGCCCTGCCTACATTTTGCTTTTGTGTCATCCCTCCTCTTTTGCTTATTACTGAATGCTTGCTGCATTAATATTGTATTTCTTCAACTCCTTCTCAACCTGATACGTGACCTCTGAAGTAGATGGTCCTGGGAAAAGACTCCATCCATGCTTTCTAGCTGTTTTATTTTTGTTTCAAGCATATTATAACTGGCCTTGAGGGAGAAGACTCGGTTTTAGTAATGGTTTGATTTTAGGCATTTTGCTACCAAACTTGCTTATTTTGGGTTTAAGTGTTTCTTTATTCCTATTTTTAAAATAGTGCAATGCATTTGGAATACACACTGTAAACATACAATTCTCAGATGCTGGTAGTATTCTGTTTATTATGAAAAACTAAAATTAGTTTTAAAATTGTTGTAGTAGGAAATCCATCAAACCATGGTTGTATATTGTTAACTGTTTTGGGCAGGTTTTGTCCCGTTGAATATTCACCTTGTTGATTTTTCTATTGTTCTGGTTTCTCAATCAGAAATCATAGAATATTTTGTGTTCAAAGGAATCTTAAAGATCATCTAGTTCCAACCCCTGATAGATGTCTATAAAATGTGCCATATACAAAATATTAATGGTGTACAAGCCATAAACTAGAGATCTGAAAGTTAACAATGTATTATGGACTCACCCGGTGTCAGGAGTGTAGCAAAGAGAGAATGCCCACTTTGTGCCCTAGATGGGAGAGCACTGGAAGTGAAGTCCTTGATTACCATTGAAAAGTGACTAAAGGTAAAAATTTCTGGTGTGACCTCTGCTCTCAGACCTAACAGGAGCATAGGGACAAACACCGAACACAGATTTCCCTGGGAGCCTGAGACCCACCGAAGGATGACACACTACCACTGTCATCTCCTGCTTATTGTTGTTTTTTAAATTTAGCTTTCTGTGTATCACTGATAATTCTGGAATGGCTTGAAAGGAAAACATGGAACTAGAGTTTAGCCAAAGGCCAGGCCCTGCCCTGCTATCACAGGGTTTTGGTAAGGTGAGTCACAAAGAAGAGCTCAAATGAGAAATTGTTTGGAAATCTTTGCCAACAAGTTTTTGGATACAGAAGTACCACAAGAGGGGAAAAAGTGAAAATTAAGGTACATCTGGAAATAGATCACATAATCACATTTTTTCATATAGTTATACTTTTTTCTATTTCATGTTGTACTGAAAAAAATTTGTAATGGGCAAAATGTGGACATGGAGCTCTCACTATGGCAGGCTCTGTCATAGCCTAATTTTTTTTTCTCTGTCATTTCTTTGTATAGGTGGAAAACGTTCGGTTACTTGATCGTTTATCTTCAAGAAAAGCTGTGCTGGGAACCTTGTATCTGACAGCTACCCATGTCATATTTGTGGAGAATGGTTCTGAAACTCGTAAAGAAACCTGGGTAGGAATTTTTGTCTTTTCAATTGGCTGTAAGTGCATGGCACTCTACTGATGGTAATTTGAAAATTACTTGCAAAACAGTTTAGATGTAGGAAATTAGTTCACATGGATGCTTTTATAACTTCAGGTCAGGTGAAATCCCAGCCTAGTAAATTTTGAAAATTTTCAATGGATTCTGGATATTGCAGTACAGTAAGAGGAATAGAAGGGCCTTCTTTATATGAATACCAGATGTGCTTGAATGAGGAACAGCTGCTGTAAACTACCACATTGCTCCTATCATCCAGGAAGAATCGAGGAGAAATGTCTTGAATATGAACTAGTACCTTGGCTCTGTCAACTCTTGCTTCTCTTGCTGACTGCTTGTGCTGAATCAGTGATCTTGTTGTTTTAATATTTTAATTCTTTTTTACAATGTAGTATTTTGAAGTAACTATTTTGATGGCTTGATAATGTATGTGGCGTGTTGTCATGGTGTAACCCCAGATATTGACCAAGCCCCACCAGCTGAATGAGGCTGCTCATTCAGTCCCCCACCAGCAGAACTGGGAAGAGAATCATAAAGGTAAAAGCTATAAAATTTGTGAGTTGAGATAAAGACAGTTTAATAGATAAAGCAAAAGCCACACACAGAAGCAAAGCAAAACAAGGAATTCATTCACCACTTTCCATGGGCAGGCAGGTGTTCAGCCATTCCCAGGAGAGCAGGGCCCCATCACATATAACAGTTGCTTGGGAAGACAAACATAATCACTCCAAACATCCCCCTTTCTTCTCCTTCCCCCACCACTTTATATGCATGTGCATGATGTCATATGGTATGGAATATCCCTTTGGTCGGTTGGGGTCAGCGGTCCTGGCTGTGTCCCCCCGCCTGCTTCCCAGGCATCCTCAGCCTCCTTGTCAGCATTGCAGTATGAGAAGCAGAAAAGGCCTTGCTTCATGTAAGCAAAACAGAAACATCACTATATTATAAACCCTGTGTTCAGCACAAATCCAAAGCACAGCCCCATATCAGTCATGCTGAAGGAAATTAACTCTACCCCAGCCAAAACCAGCACACATGTATGTATATAGGTACAAATATTGTTCCAGTGTCATACCATTTGAGAGTCTTTTATGTAGCTTAATTATGCATCCTGTGTCCATTTTTGTACTAATTAAATCCATCCTCTTCTGGTCACACTATTCCTTACCCAATTTTTATTGTAATGTTTCATCTCATCTGGTGCAATATTTAAAATTTTATCAGTATTACCACTCTGCCCATGAGAAGGCCCAATATTTTGGCCTTATCTAACTAATGCTTGTTCATCTTTTCACTCTGCAAATAGTTGAAAAGAGCTCTTTCTATGACAACACCAGCTTACACTAAAGCAAACACACAAAAAGCTTTGGATAATGTGAGCGGGCCGATGTTTGAGCAGCTGAAACACTCCAGAAGTGCTTCTTTGTTTGCAGGTGATGTATCAAGCACTGCTTGAGCCTGAAACTGGAGATTGAAACCAAACTACAAGAGGAGGAATGTAGGGGGGTTTGTGAAACAGTGGTGGACGCTACTGTGCCTGCCCTGGCACATCATTATAAATTATTATTTTTCTTAAAGATTTGATTGGCATAACTATTTTCAATTCCCTTGCAGGTTCTGCACAGCCAAATTTCCTCTATTGAGAAGCAAGCCACCACGGCCACTGGTTGCCCATTGCTGATCCGCTGCAAGAACTTCCAGGTCATCCAGCTGGTCATCCCTCAGGAACGAGACTGCCACGACGTTTACATATCTCTGATACGTCTGGCTCGACCAGGTATGGGAGGGAAATGGCACAAAAAGCAATCCTCATCCTGAAGAGGGACAATATAATGGAAGAAATGTATCTATGCATCTCTGTGCTTTGCAGGTTAAGAAAAAAAAATCTTCATTAGAGATGTGTCATGAAAGAAATATTAATTGTTTATGGAACAATGAAGAAACCACATTATAAGAAATCGTTTGTTCTATAAAATGACATGAACTTCATTTAGAATAATACTCTATGGGCCATAAAATATATTTTATATGCAGATGTTGTTTACTGAATGCTTTGTGTAAGCGTGAATTTAGGAAAACAGGAGCTTTCATGAGCTCTGACAAAAACCTTACAATAAATTGAGTGGTCATGTCAAGATTTGAATTTTGACTTTCTGTGCTGTGCATAAATTTCTTAAAATCAGTGAAAGGTTTTGCAGCAAGTAGATCTGTTGCACTGGACTGCTCGTGTTCTGGCCTATTATTATCTGCACTTTGAATGTGCCCTGTTTCAATTTCTGAACTCACGTCAAGATTCTTTTGAAACCCTTCCTCTTTTCAAGGAAAATCCAAATGTTGCATCAAGTCCAGCATCTGATCACCTACATTATAGCTCCTCTCTGCATTATGCTTTCCTAAGAATCAGCTGACAAGGGTTCTGGATTGTTTATTTTTAAATTCATAACTGTAAAAGTACAACACCAACTTTTGTCTTTACCGACTTCTAACAACTTTACTATTATTTTCATAGTATGCAAAAAAATTGTCTACCAGTCTGTACATAGCTGCAACTCTGGGTTTAATTTTTATCTTGCTTGGAGAACACCAATTTCATCTACTGTATTGAGGGGGAAAAATTGTGCAGTTGGCCAGCACAGCTACTGACCTTTATAAAGTACCATCTACAATTAGGATAGTAGCAGTAGTAATGTACAAGTGTAGCAGAAGTAGTGTGATGTGCTAGGTGGTGCTGGATGAAAGTAATCAGAAGAATTTTAAAACAACAAGACAGATTCAGTCAGTGATTCTGCTGATACAAATCTGAATTCATACTGTGGACCTCAGCTGCACATATGTGTTCATGCCTGCTGGAAGGAATGCAGTTCTGGAATGCTCTTTCCCTGGAGGCAGGAGAAGGTGTGCATGCTCCTATGACCCAGAACAGGCAGAGAGAACGATGAAAAGAAGGGTAGCTATGGATCCTGAATACAAGTTCAGTGTCAGACTGCAATGGACAAGAAGGTTTGAGTAAAGAAGATGCAACAACAGCACCATAGAATTAGCTCTTTGCATAGTTCAGCTGCACAGTAGTTTTCCCTCTCCAGCAAACTATCCAGCCTCGATGTGAAGCAGAATAAAATCTTGCTTGCTTACTTAAAATTACAAGGCCCTGATTACAAGCTGAACCTGACAGTGCTCTGCTGTGTTGTTTTGTCTGAGCATGAAATTGTAGTTTCTTTAGGTGATACAGTCACTCAGTGTTAGAAGGTACACTTTACTCCAGGAGGAGGAAATGTGACTTATTCAGGCTCTACTTTCTGTTCTCTGCCTGTTCTTTTCATTCATTCCACCATAGGGAAACTTGAGTGAAGCCCATGTTGTGTACTGGCTTAACTTGTTTTATGCTATCTGGTGTCACAGTTGTGTTAAAGGTGAATTTTATGGTTGATTTTATTTTTGCTAGAATTTTAATAAGATCAAGCTGTCAACTGAATTTGGTGTTTTTGCTTAATTAAGCCATTTTATGAAACAAGCTGACCATAAGAGTCATTACTGGTTTAATAGCAGGATTGCAACTACTTAAGGCAGAATAACTGCAAAAGATTAGAAAAGGTCCTATAAGTACTGGCAAAGGGGTGGTAACTGAGCTTCAAGGCACTGCTACTAATACTTGAAGATTTTTGTTACCACCTATAGATACCATCATGTAATAATACTTACAACATTGAGGCAGACTTCAGTCATAAGTAACCTGGATATATTTTAATAGGTGATTTTTTAAAGGATTTCCATGTGCCTGTGAACAGTGGGTCTGTTGGGAAGAAAATCCAGATACTTCTGACAACTAAGCAGTGAAAACAAGAGCTCAGATTGGTACCAAAAGCACAATGTTAAAAAAGCTCAGATTAGATTTATGGATTATGCTAAAACTTTATGTTAGCAGATGAGAAATAAACCAGACTGTCTTCCTAATCTGTGCCATGAAATTAGAGAATACAGAAAGCATTTAAGCTGTTGGACAATGTGCAAGTCATTCTTTTCTTTCTCCCTACTCAAGACTTTGTTCACTTTCTCTGTATTCCTGACAGATTTAACATGAAGTTTTCTTTCCTTATGTTCATACTTTTGTGTATGTGTGTATACAATCAATTTAGTGAAATTTAAAAAGGCTAAACAGAACTTAAAATATTAACATCTAGAAGACATAATCAAAATAAAGACTTCCTATAGAAAAAAGTGGGAGTCTTGTTTCTACTATTAATACTGGAAGAGTGTTTATTATTTTTATAGCTCTATGTTCTGCACAGTACAGAACACTGTAGTGTTCTTAGACTTTGCTTGTTAGTTGTATATTACTAGAAAAGAAAGCATAGTATTAAAATTTACTGATCTTCCTAAAATTATATTGTAGAGCAAGCGTTTCAATGGAGAACTTAGAAGTCAGAGAGCACTCAGCTTGTGAATTACTTTACTTTGGTTCTAAAGTTAAAAACCTCTTGGTTAGAAAGTTTTAAGGAACTTAGAACAACAGAATAAAACATGCTCTTGTGACATAACATCTGAAATATCAATTATATGCTGAACAGTTACTCATGTCAGTAACAGTTTGCATTCAATGGCAATGGTGTCTGGCTGCCAGTGGTCATCAGGATTAAGATTGGCCTAAATATGGGTATATTCCTAAAAAAATTTAAAAACTCCAGCACCATCAAAGTTTCTTATATTGTCCTTGATGAATGGGGACAGGTGGCATAGCTACTTAAACAATTTCATGGTCATGGTAAAATGATTGATGTAGCATATGCTTTTTTATGGTATTACATCATCTATATCTGGTATGCCTTTGCTAATAATTCAAGGACAAAATTTTGCAGTCCACAGAAGATTTCATTGACTCTGTTGGAAACCTCCCTAATTAGGGACAAAGACTACGGAGTTAGTTAATTTTTGGAAGATTGTGCTGCATAGTCCATTGTTCACATCTTTTGTTTTTGCCACAGGACAGATGTTATGTTAATAAAGGCACTTCTGAACTACTAAACAGTAAATTTTTTTGCAGAACAAGTGCTTACTCTGGCACTGACTGCAGTTTTCTTTGGATGAAAGCATATCACTGACATTTGGTCTTTGTGCTACGGGAGGCTTTTACAGTTCTACTGAAGTTTAGCAGAACAGTGCATTTGTAGTAGCACTTCTATTAAGGCACATACATTTCAACATATACAAATAACAGAAGAACATAGTACTTTCAAAGTTTACTTGACAGTGGATATAAACCAGGATATGAGCTTTTGTAAAACAAAGCATACTGTGTTAAAAGAAACTACATCAAGGTCAACACCAAGTTCTGGTTTTGAAGTGTGATTTCAGGATGAGAAATCTGAAGTGGTTTACTGGGTTTTTTTGTTTGCTTGGTTTTTTCCCCAGTGAAATATGAAGAGCTGTATTGCTTCTCATTCAATCCAAAATTAGATAAAGAAGAACGAGAGCAAGGCTGGAAGCTCGTGGACCTCGCTGAAGAGTATAATCGCATGGGTGTTCCAAACAACTATTGGCAGATTTGTGATGTAAACAGAGACTATGGAGTGAGTTGTGATTTTTTTCTGTTACAGAGGTTGTCTGTAAAATAAATCAGCAGCCTGACTGTGAATTACTGTAGCACTTAGTTGCAGGATTCCTTTGTGCTGAGTGCTGTACACACATCATAAGGTGCAGTTCTTCCACTCTTTCACATAGAAAGTGAGAAAAAGGATGTATCTTCATTTAACTGGTGTGGAAATTAAGCACAGAAAACATGTTCACAGTGTTAAATGTTAAAGTCTGGCTGCCTGGGAAGAAGTTTAAATCAAACCTAATGTTATGTGTCTGAATAAGAGTTTTCCTGACATGTAGGGCTATATAAAATTGCTACACAGTAATTTTAAGAAAGAAAATTGCTCAAAATAGTGAGTTTAGCAATATTTTTTCCTCACTGGCTATTCCCACACTCCTTTTGAAGCCTCTGTGATTGAGTGTTAGCATTTTTCACAGTCATCTGGTAGGTCATATGTCTTCTTAGCTGCCTGCTGTCCTGGACAATTGAAGACCCTAGAATGTTAATTAATTGTGAGAAATAATAGCCAAAGTATTTTTGAAGGAAGTTTGTCCATACACTCCATTGGATCTGCTGCTGGAACACATCCACGTTAAGGACAGCCTGTGAAATTCTCAGAAAAGACTGAATGTGCTGTCAGCATTTGTTTTCTTTTTGTCAAAACAAGTGCAAAAAAATGTTTGACTTCTTTTAAGATAGAGTGTAGGAAAAATGGCATCATGAATAAAATCCAGTCCACCACAGCAGCATCTGTAACCACAAGCCATAACTTCCCTTTGTCCTTCATTACATATCTCTGTCTCAGAAAATAATTTCTTCCTGGGCATCCTAATTCCTTTAGTCACCTCAGAAAGTCACAGGGAGATACTGAGATACTGGATATCCTGTTAATCCCAGTCAGAATGCTACAGGCAATATCAGGAAAAGGGACCCTATATGTGGTCCCACTTGTCTCCAGAGGGGCTTTTGGGCTTTTTTTGCAGGCTCATTGGGTTCCTCAGAAGCAGTAGGCATTGGCAGGGCTGCTTGTCTTTTGGTATCCTTGTAGCACATGGTTTAATTTCTTTTTTCCGAGTCCCTATTTTTATTCTTTTTTTTTTTATTATTATTATCAGATTTTCTGGAAAATTTGGCCCTGTAGTCCCCTCCCATTATAACAGAGTGTTTGAGAACTTCACCTACTCACATCCTTTCTCCCACATTCTGCTACAGAGGAGAATGCAGTTGTACATGCACCCTTGCTGTACATAATTATAAATCTTTTCTGGTATGAATGTACATTAAACCTGTCTGTTCTCAACAAGGCACGAATCAACATTTGGAAATACAGCCCTTCATCCCTTCAGCTT
This sequence comes from Sclerurus mexicanus, assembly GCA_013396755.1. Lineage (NCBI taxonomy): Eukaryota > Metazoa > Chordata > Aves > Passeriformes > Furnariidae > Sclerurus > Sclerurus mexicanus. The sequence goes on along the minus strand of VWZF01003493.1, from coordinate 826,770 downwards.
CAGTTTTGCTACCCATAAGTTAGGATGAATACTTTCCAGCTTCAAAAGAATGTTTTGAGGAATTACATTCCCCGAAATTTGAGTTCCTTGGTATTCTGTTTTTGCTGTGGAGATGGCTAATGTTATTTGTACTTTGTAGACCAAATAAGCAGAGTTTCCTTTCACAGGTCTGTGACTCCTATCCTACAGAAGTGTACGTACCAAAGTCTGCGACTGCACACATCATAGTGGGGAGTTCTAAATTTCGGAGCCGAAGACGTTTCCCAGCTCTTTCCTATTACTGCAAGGGTAACAATGTAAGTGCAAATTTGAAGCTTTGAAGGGTTTGCTTATTTTGGCCTTGGTTTTGTAATTCTTCTAGTAAGGTTTTACAAGAAGAAATAAGTGATTAATAGAAAAAATATTACTGTGGCCTGGTTAGTGTGATTAGTTAATTAATAGGTATTAACAAGCATTTAATGTGTTCATTTAAAACCAGCTGCATCATCCAGCTAACACCAAAAAAATGGAATCCCTATATCGTAAGAAGGTGGAGTAGTGCAAGAGGCCCTGACATGGGTAGCAGAAGAGTGAAGGGCAGCAGCAGACAGCTTAGGAGGCGATTGGGAGGAGAACAGAGCAATTTTGGACCTGTAGCAACAGCCTGAGACCAAGATGAGGAGGTTAAAAACTATACTTGCAGCAGTTAGAGAATTAGGAGTAGCTTTTCAAGAAAAGATCTGTGAAGAGACCCAAAAAGGATGGATGAAAGAGCTATGAAGTATTGGCTGAGCAGCATGTTGTGGGTTTGTTGAAGCATCTCTCCTTGCCTGCAGGAGTGAGGAGTGCCACCTTCTCCTCTCCATAACAGATATTCTCAGGACTGAGCAAGGAACTACCTGACCTTTTGGAAAAAAACCTGTCCCCAGACTATTTGCATTTCTTTTTTTCTGGCAGCTAAGGTAAAGGACTGAAGGATTCCATGGACTGGGTGTTTTTACATTTGTCTTCCAGAGCCTTGGAGACTGAGTTAGCTCTGCTATCATCACCAGTTAGGCAAATGGTGTCCCCTTTGTACTCTCAGAGGATCTGTGTGACTCCTCTTTCAGTCCCAGACTGGCAACTGCATTAAGAGGTCTTCCCTAATGCTGGGGGCCAGGCAGGACTTCCCAAGAGACAGAGCTAGTCTGAAATTACAGAGCACCTGTAGATTTTGCTGCACAGAATGGGAAATATTTCTGTAGAATCTTACAAGCACGAATCATAAGTCACAACTCCCATGGAAATCTCCAGAAAGCATCAGAAAGAAAATCTTCAGAAAGAAGGAATAAGACATAGTCCTTATTCACTCTGCATTTCATCAGAATATTGCTTCCATAAAGATCTGTGAATTTTACGACGACAGTGGAGGATAGGAAGATTTCAATACTAAATACAATCTCTGTATAAATTGCATATTATTTTTAATGTTTTGTCAAGGCCAAATTTTTCAGAGCTAATCACTTTGCATAATCAACTATGTCCAAATATGGATATTTAGGATTCAAAACACTTGGACATTTCCAAGCCTTAGTGAAAGAAAAGGTCTCAGGGGTCAGCTAGATTCCAATATATTGTGATTCAGTTTGGATGAGTTTCATGGATTCAGCCTGAATGTTTTCCCTTTTGTGGTTGGAGTTCAGATTAACGTTCAAACTACCAGGATCTGAAGTATTGTGTTTACTTGTGGATCCTTCATGGTTCAAAGAGCTAGGGAAAGCAATGTTGGAGAAAATGCTTCCTTGTGAGTTTGGAGGTTGCCATGAGTTGTCAGCTGATAGAGTAATGGACAGGAGAGGGATATGATTTTTGATGCTCATGGCAGGTTGGGAATGGGTCTCCTGCATGCAGAGGAGACAGGTACTGCTCATTCGGTCTTTCATATCCAGAACTTTCCCATAGCTCTTTTGTCCTGACAAATTCACTGATGATCTAACACCTTACTTGAGTCTTAGAGAATCTGTGTGAATATGATGAGATCAAAGTCTGGAACTATCTGTTCAGCTTATGCAAAACCAAAATGTGACCTCATCTCTTGCCCTGCTCTTAAACATAGCCCAAAGAATTTTACAGACATGCAAGCTCATCCTAAGCAATAAGCCTGAGTCAGCAGGAGGTGATCTTTTCATGGGTATTATGGGTAGTGATTCCCATTTGTGATATCTAATGGTCACTAGGTCAGCTTGTCTTCCTAGTTTAGCACTACTGGTAGTGCTACTGTTTCTTTAACTGGGGCTAAATGTGAGCTTAACCCCAGGCCTAACTTGACAGATGAGCCATTCTCTCATACTGGTGCCAGCACATACCTTAGTCCTTTGGGCCCCAGAACGATATAATGTAATGGGCTTCAGTCCATACTTTCCTGAATCCTAACCTTCATCCACCAGCTTACCTTCAACCTTAGTCTTGAGGTCTGTATCTGCCTGATGCACTGTACACTGTGGAGGGGAGAGAAACGTCTTCCTTCTACGAAAATGGCAGGCTGTGGACATATTTTACTTCATGCCAAGGAGGTATAAGCATGAACTGGAATTTGCGATGATCAGGAGGCAAAACTACATAATTAATAACCTGTTTGCAAAAACTGTTAATAAGGTATGGAAGGCTCTCACAATTCAGAGTTTTTGTCTTAAAGATCCATATTTTACTAACCACTGACAGTTCAAAGATGTAACTGAAAAAAAGCATGTCCTTTCTCACAGTAATATATAATCCATAGGGCATTTATGACCTTGAGCAGCCAGATTCTCTTCATGCTTGTGTTCACTGCTTAGAAACTGCATGTATTAGCCCTCTGCCTTCTACAAATCTAGCTGCCCTCTGCCAAACAAAAATAAAACCCTCCCTGCTCACCCATTTCACATTTTGTTCCTTTCCTAGTTTCATTTGGAGGTCTGATCCTGATGGGTCTGTGCAGAAGCTATTTTACCTCCTTCAATAGCTCTGATTAATAAATTTACCCCAGGAGTCAAGCTGCCTGACCCACTTCTTATGCAGTAAGATCTTTCTGCAGAGGCAGTACTAAAAATATACAACCATCAGTGAACTGGCTGCATGTTACATGTTTTTGTTTCCTAGACTCATAGTGTCAGGCTGTTTAGTAAAGAAGGTATTGGTGTAAGTTGGCTTTAATCAGTATCAAAAGAACCTATTCTTTATGTTATATCAGTGTTCTTGTCATTGCAATGCTGTACTCATCCTCAAGATATCATCTTTCAAGAGTTATTCCACATTAGGAAAATACTGTATTTAACATAGCTCTAAAATTGGGTTCAAGACTGGACTTGGGCCAATGGGGTTGTATTGTTTTACTATTTCCTTGCCTTTTTAAAACAAATGTATTTTTTAACATGTAATTCATTTTACCATTCCACCCCTCTCATGCAACTGTACATCTGTGCAAACAAATGGTTTTGTAAATGCTTCTGGATGCTAAATAATTTCTACTTAATAATTATATTGGATTTTTTGTTTGTCTGTTCTTCTGCAGGCCTCCATATGTAGAAGCAGCCAGCCTTTATCTGGCTTTAGTGCTCGGTGCCTTGAGGATGAACAGATGCTCCAGGCCATTAGAAAAGCAAATCCAGGAAGTGATTTCATATACGTTGTTGACACTCGGCCCAAAGTAAGTGTATTAGATTTCTTGCACATAGCAAGACTGAGTCTGGGCTGAATACATTAGGGAAGATACACAACTGAGTGACTGACCATACTTCTGATCTTAGTTACACCTGTGTAGCTCCATATCAGGATTTATCAGGGGAATCTTAAGTAGGAACCTTACTGGCATTGTTGTCTCCAGGGGAATTTTTTCATTTACAGTGATCTTTTCTCTTTTTGTTCTTAGCAAGATGTTAAGATACAGAAAAGTAACTTGTAAGTATTTACACAGACAGAGGAGCTATCAATAACTATAATATCAATCATTATTTCTGATGAGACTAGCAAAAAATAATTCCCATTATAAAATATATTTAGAATATATTTGTAATGTTGCAAACCTCTGCATGCTTATACTAAAGTTCTCCATGCATGATTTCTCTTGCAAGTGGAAAAATGTCAATGACCTCTGCATAAAGGCTAAAGAAAGACCAGTTGCCAAAGTTACAAGAATGGAGGAGATTTTTTTTTAATATCTCCAGAAATTTTGTGGTTTTGAGAGAGAGTTTGAAATGTGGTAAATAATGATCTCAGATGCATATCTCTATAACTGACTAAAATCCTCTGGCCAAGATAAAAGCTTTAGAAAAAAGTGTGCTGTTCAGAAACATAGAAACTCAATAACGATCTAGAAGGTGTTGGAAGCCAAAAAAACATTGTGTCCAAACTGTCATGCTAGCAAACAGCTCAAGGTGATGAAGACTAGATCAGTATCTAGAGGTGGGAGCAGAGATATGTTCCTTCTTAAACTATCAGCAACTTCCCTGTTGAAGTGACCAAAGCCTCTGAAGAAAATAAAGGGGCAAATCTCCACAAAATCCCTCATAAATATAGGATGAGTTATAGCACGGGAAAAGGAAAAATGGGAGTAAATGTTTGAGGCAAAGGAACAAGAAAGCTGTTTCAGTCTCCTGAGATCAGGACACAGACCCTGAAAAGGCAAGGTGGGTAAAGCTGAAAAACATGAGGAATGGAATGAGGAAGGGCAACCCTGGCAGAGCTGGACCAGAAGAAGGGAACCTTCATGGCTGTGACTGACTGAAGATGTGGCGGCTGCTGGGAAGGTGCTGACTGCTCACAGCTGTACTGGGAGGCGGTAGCCAGAAAATCAGGGCCTTTGCATGTCTTGTTGACCCAAGTCATGCTGAGGGCTCTGTAATCTGGGGACTGCTCTGACCTGCAATTCCCTCTTTTTTATTGGGAAGACGAGGATGGTACCACGTTACTTGTGGTCGTGAAGCAAGTGGATAGTGATAATCACTAGGGAAGGATTGGTACCATTGTGTTCTGAACCGGCTTTAGATATGAAGTACAGACATAGCTGACTAAATAGTGCTTGTTTAACAGTTCTCTATTATTACATATAGTTCTCTATGTGTAATAATAGTTACAGCTTGTTTCCTGCCTGATGGTATTGGTATCATTGGTTCCCTATTTAAGGCAGTCTTTGATTGATGTGACTTATTGCTAATGACTTACTGACTTGGCTACTAATAATGTTTTACAAGGTATTGACAGGAAGGTCCCTTCCTGTAAACTTTTCTGGTAAATGACTTTGAGATGCCTTCTGTGTGCAGTGAAAAAAGCTTTTTGGAGAGTGTGAAGAGAGTGAAATTGACTCAGTCATGAATGCCACCCTATTTCCAGCAATGGTGGCTTCTTCAGGAGCCAGTCAAGAGATGAAGACTATTTCTTTTCATTGAACTTTTCTGTAAAAAAAGATTTTGATGTTAATAAATTTGTATATCAGATTTCTACTTCTCTCTGTGCTGCAAAAATGGACAGATCTACTAAAGCTCCTGTGATCCCGGGTGCCAAATACAGCCTTGTTACAGTTTTGCACCTGCTGACGCATTTATAAATCTAGAGCATATAGGAAGGCATAGGTATCAGTAGAAGCAGTTCCTGGCATTCCTCAGGGAACCTTTAGCCAATGCAAAGCTAAGATATTGAGTCTGGTGCAAGGTTTGCCATTGCCATAGGAGGCTAAAAAACTATCTTTCTCTTTTCTCATCAAAACCAGTTCCTTGCAAAGATTATGAAGTGATGAGTCCTTTAATTGAACATTCCCAAGTGCTCTTCATATACCGTCCCTCAATGCACTTGGTAATCTTCAAAACAAAAGATTTGGCTGTGCATGCTTTGTTTCCACTTCATCTAAATATACTAGGATGACCAAACGCAGAGCTTTACTTAGACCACTGTCTTCCCTCTATGTGATTACAGAGGAATCTAACACAAACTTACTGTTTATAATTAAAACACATTAGTTCTATACTCTGTATAACAAGACGTGATTCGGTTATTCTCCATATTAAAGAAAATGCCAGGAAATCATGCAAGTGAAGTCTGTAACCTTTAGAGGTTCTATCTTCATATTCACTGAGATTAGTTGAGGACAGGCAAAATTTAGAGAGCTTCACAACAACTACTTTAAGAGCAACAGATGGAATTTTGGTAGATGATGTGGAAAACTTGTTAGTAAATATTGTGGCAGCTGCAAAGTTTGGCAACTGATAGTATTTAAAATAAATGAGTGTCAGAAAGCCTTGCAAATTTAACCTTATATTTATTTACTTTTAAAGAGGGCTATTTCAGACTGTCTTTTAAGAGGGGATTTTTGTGATAAAATTGCAGAAACCGTCAATAGTATTTATGTACCGAGAATTAGGTCAGTTAGAGGATAGGTGTTTTTGGTTTAGGGTTTCAGGGTTAGACTTGTGTGTACAGATCATTTTTCCTGAAGCTACAATGCTACTGTAGAGAGAGACTGCTTTGTTTTGTTTATATGAGAACACTGATGTCTACTTCAAAAGATTAGGATTCAGCAGATAATTTATATCTTTCTAGCAAGTCACACTGAGGACTTTGTCCTTAATTGACATGCTGTTCACAGACTGCATGGTTTTTTTTATTGTTCATTGGTAGTCAAAACATCAGCAGATTGCTGGGTGATAGACAAGAATGTTTTTTTTCCACCTGCAGTTTTTCCTGAGCTGCATACTACAAGTTGAAAGAAGTTTTACCCAATGCCTCGTGAAGTCTCTCCTAAAGCTTTGTTAGTGTCTGGATGTGCAATATCCTTTGTTATTTGTTTCTTAAATCTTTCCTGAGCAGATGCTGTTAGTTGTGCTTGGAGGCATGGAGGTCCTGCCACTTGGCCTGCTTTGTCACTCCTGGAGCCTCATATTTCTTGGGAAGTTCAAAGGCTCCCCAGCCTTACAGCATGGATTTCATAGAAGAGCAGGGATTTTATGCAAAAAGACAATTTCTTTCTATTGCACAGTGAGATTTTGCTATAGGAAATTAAAAAAACTAGATGGGGTAATAAAGTAAAAGTATTTGATTTCTGTCAGCTCTAGTTTTGAGCCTAAAGTTCAAAATTTGGCATAAGGAGCTTGGAAGATAGTTTTCTTTTCCACCCAAGGATCTCAAAGCGGGAGAGGAATAAGCATTAAAGCCCCCTTAATTTTATGCTTGGGAAGACTGAATTAAAGGCATTTTGTGACTTTCCCATGCCAGGAAACAAGTAACAGATTCCAAGACAAAACTTCAGCTTCCAGCTGAAAGTGGTTTTTTGCTGAAGCACGGCAACTTATTTGATAGCACTGCATTACTGATGAAAATATTTTTAGTGACTTTGTCAATTCAAGTATTTTGTGGTCTTACACAACTTGAGCCAAGATATTATAAAATTAGAAAAAGCTACTCCAGCTCTCTCTTCATTATTCCAAGGTTCAAAGAAGTAAGCACTAGCAAGGTTTGGATGGTTTGAGTAGTAAAATAGAGTAACTTGGGCAGCATTACAGGGTGCCCATGCTATGAAACAGTGGCATGGCAGATGAGACACTGCCACCTCCTGGGTACATTCTGCTAGTAAACATAATGCTGATCTAATATAAAATCGAAATAGCCTTTTAAAACAATTAAAACCTTTCTGCTCTTGCAGAGGAACCCTACCTAAGCTGTGTTTTTTGTGTTTAACCTCGCTAAAGATGTTCACTTAAAGGCTTTGAAACAGGGATATCAGAGACTCAGCAACCAGCACCGTGCAATAGCCTGTAAACAGATCCCTGATTCATAACCCTTTGTGTTGACACTGTGATAAATGCTTCCTATTTGTGCCTGACTTAAATCACTCTGATTTATTTCTGCAGACCACAAGCTTTGTTTTGAAAAGAAGCTGCTACTGGTTTTCATTCAATTTTCCCTATGTTTTTCAGCTCAATGCAATGGCAAACAGAGCAGCGGGGAAGGGATATGAAAATGAAGACAACTACTCCAACATCAAGTTTCAATTCATAGGCATTGAGAACATCCATGTCATGAGAAATAGTCTGCAGAAAATGCTTGAAGGTAATATTAATTGGCAACTAGAGGAAAGAATTGATCTTTCTGTCACACAAGTCAGGATAACTGCTCTGAAATCGGCAGCAGTGAAAACAGGTATGAAAAGAGATCTTTGCCTGTTGCAGCTGCATGCACCTGTCTGCTGGCTCCTGGGACTTGTGCAATGGAGCATCATGGTAACTAGTTGTGATTTCCTAACTGTACAAACACCTTATTTTATGGCTGAAATCCAGATACCATTTACTTTAATGACAAAAATCATTTGAGTTCAATGCACCTTACTGCTACTCTATCTTTTTTTGAAATTTACACTTTCGTGGTAAAATGAGAAAAATCACAGCTGACTTTGAGGCTAGTGGAAAATAAAGGACAGAAAAACTATGGTTTGATTTTATTATGTGTATAAGGTAGTCATGCATTTTAGACTGTGAATTTTAATAGACAGTTATTCATGCCCCGTATAGAACATGACACATCAGCTCTATTCGTGAAATTCAGTCAATGGGTGTAACCACTCAGCACCTTGATAATCCCATGAAAATTAATAATAATTGCTTTATAAATACTTGGTATATAATCCAGCACATCTGTTCTGCCATTTCATAACTATTCAGAGGTCACCTGGGAAAACAGTAAGGATAAATAAGCCATCCTTGACCCTCAATGGCTGTTGATTTTTAACAAGCAAATAGTGTTCGCTTCCACAGTGTTTCAGTATTTACTTCATGTATATCATCAACAACTTCCATCACCTCCTAGATCAGCTTGATCAAGCTATTCTTGACACATTGCCTGCGCTCTTTTATTCTTCATCTGTCTGTCATCGACTGTATGCAAATATAAATTTGAGATCTAAGAAGGGCTTAAATTTTCCATAACAGGAAAGCTGTGCACTAGTTTTAAATAAGAGTATTTTTATGAAAACCAGCATTGAAGTGTGATGTGGGTAAAACTGTCGCTCTCTTCATGACATATTTTTACTTAATTCTTTGGTCTAAGGGTCTCAGGTAGGAAGACAGAAGGATTTTTAATTCACTAGGAAGTCTTGTTTGGCTAGGAGAGAGCCTGAAGGTCCCTTTATTTGTTCAGATGAAGACCATCAAAGAGAAAACAGTAAACAATCAGCTTGGCTTCATGGGGCAGTGCTGTGTATAATTCTCAGCCAAAAGTTCCTAAGACCAGCCCTTGGTCCAAACTTAGGTGTAACAAGGTAATTTCTAATACGTTTAACACCTCAGGTTGCTTGAGGAGTATAAATTCTTAACATCTGTTTTCAAATGAGCCATATTTTCAAAACATTTACTTTTCTCCTAGGTTTTATATTTGCTATGTTGAAATCTCGTATTTAGCAACTTGACTGATAAGGTTAGAAATCAGAGAAGTACTTCTTTTAAAAAAATCTTGCTACTTGCCATGTACCAGGGCTTTTCTTATGTAAGACGCTGTGTAGTTTTTCTCTTTCCATTTGTATGTGTCCCTTAATCTGTTTCTCTGGTGGCCTTTGAAAAGATACTTATTACCTGACTTGAGCAAACAAAGAGACCTAGAACCTAAAAGGCTGTTGAGGATGATGATAACTCACATTTAATATGGCTTTAAATTTTTATCAAGGAATACCTTGATAATATATCAATTATTGATATATTATCAATATCAGAAAATATGTCAAGAATTTAAAAAATACATAAATAAAATATCAATATCACTGTACCCAGGTGCATCTCACACTACACTACAAACATTACAGAATGGGTCTGCTGCTCATGATCCGTTGTAATATTTTATTTGGTGCATAAAAACCTTTGAAAGGACAATGACGCTGATGAAAACTGATTTTAGTTTAATGTGAGCTATTTTGTTTATTGGAAGTATATGGAAAAGAGGATGTCAAGACATAATTGGTCAGATCAGATTCATTCAACTTACTGGTACTAAGCAGAAGTGAAGGGTGGGGGATCTTCACATGACAGACTGCAGATTATTTTCAATATATGATTTTAAGTAACTTCAGTGCTGAGAACATTTGAACAAAAATTTCTTATTCAGTTTTCCATTGGAAAATGCACTTGTATTAGGAATGTGTTCATTTCAATGACATTTCTTTGGAAAAAGCTGAAGAAATTAATTTATACTTATAAAATGCCAGTATTTTATTTCAGTGGGTAAAAAAAATAGTTTTCAGCTTTGTGATTTTACTGACTTCAATTCTAGCAATTTTATCTTAACTTTAACATGTATTTACCCTTATATAATGTTAATTTTTGGCAAGTTACATTAGCATTATAAAATGATTAAATTTTTAGGGTAATATTTTTTTTCAGAATATGCAAAAAATGTTTGACTCTACTCTGAAAGTAAAATGCATTTCCTTTCAGAAAAAAAAGGTTTTGCTTTTGTCTCTGCTGCCTCATATTGCTTTAGTACAGTATGGATTTTTAATTTTTTTCATTTAAAGCGAGGCGTATGTGAAGATCCTTGGGACAATTTTAATCCTATGCACAACCTCCTTGAAATAATTTTTCATGCTAGGAGGATATTTATTACACAAGGACTTTTCTCAGTAAAGATTCAAGGGCTGGCTGAGGCTGCTGGTTGTGGTTTGCCGTAGGATGGGCTGTGCTGCACACCCAGGGGCCAGCCCACACTTGACCCCCGTTTGCTGTGCATTGAGGCGATGACCCCTCGTGCTCCCTTGTCTGTAAACACTAAATGGGAGCTTCTCCTCCCCTCATACCAGGAGCAGTTACTGCTGGTGCAGGAGCAGCCCTCTGATCCTTGGACTTCAGTGGCAGATCAGCCAGTAAGACAAGCCTGAGGGTTTGGCCCACAGCAATTATTCCTTCCTCTACTTGTGGCCTTCCTGCCAGAAATCAGGGAGCTGGTCCAGCATCCCCTTCTGGTACTTTTGCTGGTGGAAGAGGCAGTTTCCAACAGGTGTCCTGTTTCTTACTCCCCTCTTGGGAAATGGGCACACCATTGGATTTCTCAGAGCTCTGCCCAGGGGCTCTTGATTTTCCTGTGCCTACACCATGGATGCGCCAGGCCTTATTTCTCAAAGATTTTGGTACCTTTTCTTCTGAGATGGAAATGCCTTTTCCCCTTAGGATAAGCGTCATAATTGAATTCATAATTGAACTCAGTATTAAGGTCCAGATCAGTTGCCAAAATCATGTGAAATATACAGTGTAGCTTTTAGGACAGTCTGAACTTTGTTCAGTGTAGTGATCAGTAAATATTGACTCTAATTGGGCAGTGGGAATGAGCAAAGCACTGTTTCAGCCTTACCTTGGGCTTTTGTAAACAGAGACAGCAGCTTCAGCCAGAATTCAGCCACTAATTGGTCATGCTTCCATCTGCACAGGAGCATTAATCATGTGAAAAGCTGTTTGCTTTCAGTGCTGCTATCTCTGCATCTTTATAAATATCCTTCAAAAATGATTTTTAAAATAACCATCTGGAAGAGGCCTTACATATAAACATTGTAAGACCTTGTAGGGATGCATTAGGCCATTTCGCTTCTGAATTAAATGAAATTGGGACAGTCAGCTCAGATATGGTATAAACTCTGGCTTTGGCTCCTAAAATTAAATTTCAATCACAGTGAAGGAAGCTAAAGGAAACTAAAGTTATCCCAGTGGCTATAAATAACTGAGTCTTTTAAGATTTCCGGACCACAAGAGACCTCCTAAGACATTAGTAATTGACTGATCATACATTAACTCCATAATAACCATGTCATTTTTCACTGTATTCCTAAAATGAATTTCACTGGCTAATAGTTTTTCCTTAAAAGACAGTATAACCTTACATGGATCAAAATAAAGCTGTAGTCTATTTATGGGTGGAATTTAATATCTCACTGTTGAAAATAAATTGGGCCAAATTTCATTGAGTATTTGTTTGCTGCTGGATTGAGGTATCTGATTTAGACTCTGACTGCCCTTTTTTTCTTCTGATGCCACAAACTCTCTAATATTACAAATTAGACGCTTGGCTGCAGCAGAATAGAAACTTAAAGAAGAAACTGAGAGATTTTAATTTTTTCTCTTCAAACATGGCATAGAATTTGGAAGGTTTTCAGGGAAATATTTTCCTTGATGAATTATGGCTTGCCCTTGCTATCAGAATACTTTCTAAGTGAAGCTTTAATAAGGTTTCATTCAGGGATGGAGAAGTGTAGGGTGAATCGCTTTAACTCAACCACCATCATCTGTGGTGATGCTGGGAGTAGGAGGCAGTGGCACCATTTAGGTGGTTGTCTGGCTCTCTGACAGCAGAAATCATACGTTTTCTGTTTCTAAGCCCTCATTGTTAAATACATGAACCTCTCCCAGGGGTTTGAAAACTTCACTCCCAACACAATTGTGGAAAATCCATGCTTCACAAAAGGATGCATTTGCTAAACTGTTTGCAATACGCTTTATGGCAGCTTCTTTTTTTAACTTAAATCAACATACTGGGTGAAATTTGACTGAGCCATGTTTCTTAAATATATGCACTTCTTCAGTGGTAAAGTTTGAATGTGAAGTAGTCATTCTTTTCAAAAGATGCATGTTTTACATGGGGGATATCTGATAACTCTGAGGCTGAACAGTTAGTGACGCTTAAGGGACTGTAATTACTGTACATTTAAAATGTAGCTTATTTTGCAGTTTGCGAGCTGAAATCACCTTCAATGAGCGACTTTCTGTGGGGCCTAGAAAATTCTGGCTGGCTGAAGCATATCAAAGCCATTATGGATGCTGGCATTTTTATTGCAAAGGTAAAGCGTGTAAAATGAGAACAGAACTTGGAGCAACCAGATACAGAAAGTGAGGACCATATTCTCTGCTTGTGGCTAACTTCTGTTACCTCTTCAGTGATATTATACCTGAAAAAAGCCCATCTTGCCATGCTTCATATATGAGGAGAGATGATTCTTAGATGCTGTTGTGTGGACCTTTTGCTAATATGGTAAAAAAGGCTTGTGTCCTTAGCCCTTAACTTGTTATGCCAGGCATTTGGATGTCCTTTCTTTACTCCCAGCAGGGATTGTTAGTTTCTCTCCCAGTTTCCCCTGCCTTCTCCACTGGTTTCTGGACATTGCCTTTGTTGAAGGTTTCTGGCAGTTGTCATATATAAAATGAGCTACTGTGTTAGTCCCTCTGAGTTATCAGGCAACGAGCTAAATTCTCCTGAACCAACTCCTTTGTATTGCTGTGGCAAAAATCTCTGCCAGCTTCTACTCTTATATGCTTGAGAACTGTTCCAGAAAATAGTTGTTGGCTTTAATAAAAAATCATTTCTCCTAATCACACACACAGTAATGCAGTCATTTGTTATCTGCCAACAGCAGCTTTAATTTTTTTACTCACTTCCTTGTGCTCTTCCTTTTACTGCTTCAAATCTTACTTTTGAGATTACTATTACAATTTCTTATAGGCCATTTTATTCACATGTGCTGACACATACAACTATATAGGTAAAACTTCATGGGTTTCCCTCCTCACTAACTGCTTTTTTCTCTTGCTTTTTTTCCTACTCGGTAGGCAATTGTAGTTTCTTACCTGAACAGCAACTGTGGCATAAATGCACTTCCAACCCTAATACCTTTCATTAGCTTATAGAAATCAGGTCATTTATATTAGTTTTGCCAACTTTTCCCCAGTGGCTAGTGTTAAAATACTGTCAAAAAAATGTATCCTTAGTCCATATGCTTGCTAGCCTTGTGCCTCCTCAGACATGCATTTTGAACCATTATTTGTACAGTTCCCAGTTCTCAGTTCTTGATCTTCTGCCCACAGGGGTTCTATTTTGGTAGAATTTATTTGTCTCTTGAGATAAACATAGATAATTTATTATTATTCCTCATTGCCTGTTAAGACCAAACTTAACTTAAATGTTTGTTTTTCAAAGCAGTATCTTTCCTAACCTATTTTATTTTCTGCTTCCTAAATTTAGATCTCTTTAGAAATGACAAAGGCCAAAACCTTTAGAATTAAACAAACCCCAAACAAACACAACAACCAACCCTCAAGTTCTAAAAATAATGCAACACCAGACTCTGGAGAACTTCGTATGATCTCTTCTTTATGTGTTTATGTATAAAATGGGATCCTTTCTCACCAGTTATTACATTAAAGGTACTTGTTTATTAGATATGAAAGTTTACCACTGCCACAGGCTTCCCCACAAATCTTTACAATATGTCATCATTTGCAATGCAGTGTGCTGTAATAATATCCAGGCTAGCACTGGCACTGGAAGCAGAAATTGCCCTTTTTGATACTACCATGAAGATGAGAAATTAGCAGCCATATTGCAAGTTTGGCTGTTCTGTCACTGGTATGTGACTTAGAGCATTACCTGTATCTGAATCTGCTGTAGGTAGTTGCCCAAGTTGCCCACTCTGACAGATTGATGTATTTTATTGAAATGAATCCTACGTCTCCCTGTAGTGGAGCGTAAACAGGTGATGCTCAACCACCATATTGCACAGGATGGCATGAATTAAGACTTTTCAAACAAAAAGGAATAACACTCAACATTATTCAAGAACTCTGTGGCAGAATAAAAAAATGTGCCATTTTCTCAGTTCCCAAATTAATACTCTAGCACTGTCTCACTCTTCCTCTCTTACTATTGTCTTCCTCCCTGCTTGTGAAATTTCTGACTTTTTCTGTCCTTAGGCTGTGGCTGAGGAAGGTGTGAGTGTGCTTGTTCACTGCTCTGATGGCTGGGATAGGACAGCCCAGGTTTGCTCTGTAGCGAGCCTTCTATTGGATCCATATTACAGAACTATGAAGGGATTCATGGTAAGCAGGTTCTTTCACAGAGTAAATGAAATACTATGGCATCACTTAAGATGAATATCTTTGGTTTTAATGGGAAATAAACTTTCCTTATATATACTTTTTTTTCTTTTTTTTGAGTAGGAAGGCAGGCTTCTATATGTGCACAGTAGTATCTCCCAATTCCTGTATGAAAGGTTATCAGTTGACACCCATTTGATTTTTTTTCCTAACCTTGACCAAGAAACTTTCTTGCAACCCAAGGAGCTTTTGTGCAAGCAAGAATTTGTATCCATTTGCAGTGAACATTGTAATTTTGAGTGTCAGAAGTGTGTGTTTTCTAGACATTAGATTGCAATGAGCTATGTTGGAAAATCTGTTCCTTTTCCATCTATATTAGCAGTGGTAAAGCATGTAGGAATACTGTCAAGTTACTGGTCACATGTTAAAAAGATGTTTTAGACATTTATAACTTCTATTTTAGAAAGCAATGAAACAAGTTAATTGAAGTTGTGCTGAAATACTGGCATCCTATCTGCATCCATGAAGAGTGCTACTTTCCCTGAACTGGCAGCAGTGCTCGTCACTCATTGTTTTTCTGCTAATTCTGAAAATTGTTTGTGATGCTAATACTGCTTGCTTACATCATTCTTGCTTGTCACTGCTTTTTCTAAGAACTAACTGGGATTCCAGTACTGCTTGTTTACACCACAATTCTGCCTGTTTCAACATGTGCCAGCTGAATGCAATATTCTCATTTTAGGTGTTAATTGAAAAAGACTGGGTTTCCTTTGGCCACAAATTTAACCACAGGTAAGGTTGTGCTAAGGTTTTCCTATATATATATATATATATGTGTTTATGTAGTCAGTACCTGCTGCCATTCCAGTTCTACTTCTTTGTTGCCTTACAAAGCACATAAGGAGAATGCCCTTGAGAAGCTGCCATACCCTTTTCTCCTACTATATAATTTAGCTGCCTGAAAAAGTCGAAGTGAAATATTTTTATGTCAATCTTTTCTTATACCTGCACCCCAAACCCGCTGTTGGGAATCCTGGGTGCTGGTCTTGCAGGTGCTGTGAACGTTGAGAGGTCCATGTGAGTGACATGTAGTATGTATGTGTCTTGCACAATCCCTTTGGACTCCAGCAGATCTTTCAGTAGTGCCAAGGCTTCCTCCATATAAATCCCTGTTCAGCAAAGGCTACATCTTCCGAGACCGTACTTAATCTGAGGCATGTCTGTGAGTTACATATTACATAAAACATACTCTTCCTATTACACTCTAACAAAAACAAAAGCAGGATTGTTCAGAAATGTTGGACAAAGTGAAATGGAAAGTAATTTATTTGGGCAAGTTATTTTGAACATCCATTCAATGTAAATGCTATAATGTAATGAAAATGTTTGAAGTCTTTATATGTTTAAACATGGAAAAATATTCACATTTTCTTTCTTTTTTTTTGAATTTCCTTTCAGTTTCTGTAAAAATTAAAAGTGCAATTTTTATATTGGTGTTTAATTACAATATATTGCTTGATTTGAATACAAATTTGTTATGGTTTCAAAAAACACAATAAAGCTTCCAGGAAATCTATGCAGCTCCATACCACCTGTGAAATTCCAGCAGGAATTACTACATTTAATGAGACACTGTCAGGTGCCTGTGATTACCTGTGGTAAAAGGTATTATGAAATACAGTAACTACTAATAGCTTTGATTTGCTGTGCAGTGTTGCTATATTTTCTTTGATGCATAATAATATCAGAAGTTTCAGTTTTAGATGTTTGTGGAATTCCATTCTGTTGGCATGGTTATATATATATGCATGCACATAAATACAACAAGCAGCATAATTGATTTAAAATGCTTCTTCCTGTTACATACTTATAAAATATTTTTTACTTCTATGTGGTTTATATTTTCAGGCTCCTTTCCTTCACTGCAAGTGGTTCCAAGAGATGGTTTTATCGATAGAAAATTCAATGTTCACTTGACAGTTACAGTAGCATGTAAACTTTTCCCACTTTGTAAAAATTTCACCAAGAGAGGGCAGTTTTAACGTAATTTCTGCCAAGGTTATTCTGTACCTCTCCTGCTGTTTTCTGTTTTGGGAATGGTCTGCTATTAAGAGACCATCTTAAGACATTCTTTTGTCATTAAGTCATTGCATTCATTCTTATGATGACATTTTACTGTAGTATAACTTTATATTAATAGCATTAAAATGTCGCTATGCAGCAGACAACTGTTTGTAGGGCTAAGGTAACAAGACACCCATAAAAGGTGGGGTTTTTTTGGTTTGTAATTCTGCCTTCATTCTACTCCATGATTCTTGCACTGTTTTCGTGAGCAAAAAACTATACTAGTAGTTGAGATTTTAAAAAAGAATGCCTCTGATGTAAGTTGCACACTAGAAGTGAGGGATTTGTTATCACTAGTGTTAATCCAGTTATCCTAGAGGAATTCAGGTTGTAATTGAATGTATCTTGCTTGTTTTGTTTCAGGTATGGCAATTTAGATGGCGATCCAAAAGAGATATCACCTGTTATTGACCAGTTCATCGAATGTGTTTGGCAATTAATGGAACAGTTTCCTTGTGCCTTTGAATTCAATGAGAGATTCCTCATCCATATACAGCATCATATCTATTCTTGCCAGTTTGGGAATTTCCTGTGTAACAGCCAGAAGGAGAGACAAGAGCTGAAGTACGAAAGCATATTATGCATTTTATTTCTTCAGTAGCATATTTACATATGGGGTCGGTGGCTAGTGGTGTTGAGGAGTCAGACATTAACCAGCCTGCATGTATGTGCTTTCCTAAGGTGCAGGATGTCTGTTGTCTTGTGGCAACACAGATTAATACCAAAAGAAGTTGATCCTCTGCAGTGTAGCTCTGCTGGGAATGTAATCCATGGTGTGCATGACAGGCATTAGTGAAAACTGAAAAGAGCATTAGTCCCCCAGCCATGTGGGCCTACCTTTACTGCAGCCCTAACAACATACAAGGCAAGCTGTCCCTATACCTCTTATTAAGGTGATATTAGCTCTAGTTAAGTTCTCAGTTTAAGAGTAACTGCTCTTCTGTGTTTTAACCTGTCTTTGGCTCTCATGTCAGGACATTTTAGTCCCACTCTCTTGGGTACTTCCTTATGAACAGCCTTTTTTTTCTGGCAGCCCTACCTAGGACTGAGTCAGCAAACTATCCTTCTGTTGCCCAGCCCCAAAGCAATTATGAATTAATCTACCTGTCCTTAGGCCCAAACAGAGAAGCAGCATCATTCCTGGCAGTGCTGATGTTTGTATCTGCTTCCTGAGGCCCTAGGTCCTCAATACATGATGATATCCATGACTTTTCTTGTGTACCCTGATCATGTCAGCAGTAGCAATGAGAGAAAGGTGGCAATTACTGCTGGCTGCTGCCATTTGGTCCCTTACACTGCTCAAATGCAGAGTAGCCACAGTGCCACAGTCCATTTAAAATCAAAACCTTCAGAGATCATCATATCCCATGACCTAACTGCGTAAGAAAATGCAGTTGAATGGGGTAGGAGTGTTTTTAAATGTGGGCGTTCCTTTGGTTCAGAGATCAGTCTGAAAGCTTAATTTATGGAAGTGATCCTCTCCACCTTGCAAAGGAACTAGTCTCTCCACCTTCTCTCTCCAGCTGCTCTTGCTTTATGGGGAATGGATTGGATTTTGCCTTTAGTGACCAATAAGGGAATATGGGTCTCTGTTTCTCTAGACTTGCAAGTCTAATTCTGATAAAGAAACTGATTGTAAATGGGGAGTACAGAGGACTAGAATACTGAACCTAAGCTTTAGCTATTCCTGAACTGTAGTAGAGACTTTAATATATTTTTATGTATTTTTTTTTCAGAATCCAAGAACGAACATATTCATTATGGGCTCAGTTGTGGAAAAATCGTGCCGATTACCTGAATCCTTTACACAGGTCAGACTGCAGTCAAACCCAAGGGACCCTGCACCCACAGATAGCTCCATGCAACTTCTTGTACAAGTAAGTAGTGCCACTTGCTAGAGAGAATTAGGATGTGTTGGTACGAAACAGAGTGCCTTCATATATAAGTATTTATTCTGTGAGGCAGTTTACAGAGAGTAAATTCAGTCTCAGATACAATGTGTTGTTCCTTGTGTGCTCACAGTCAACCAACACATCTGCACCATTCCACAACGGCGTATTAGTCTGAAAAGAAGCTTAAGATTAAAGCTATATTGATAGTTGTGTGTCCTAATTTCATGGTTACTCACTTCTTCCATTGAGAAATGCCTCTTTCAATTCTGTTCCCGTTGTGGTTTCTAAACTTAAGAGTTGCTTCAACTTCTTCCATCCCAAGATTTTGTGATGTTTATTTGGATCAACTGGTGTCAAAAATAAAAAGGATCAAGAAATGATATGGTTTTATTGCTAAAACCAAGTGTTTAGTAAAACAAAAAGCAGACTTTCCCCATGTTGTTATACCTCAAAGTAAGTTTTACTTGACTTTTTTTTCAAAATGTAACAAAATCATTTTTGAAATGTTACTATTGACATTCTGACTTAATTAATTGTGCCATTAATCTTAACAAACTTAAGAACTTGAATAGAAATTCAGGAAAACTCTGATTTGAGTAAAACTGATCAGTTTGTTTTCTAGTTGCAAATACAGCACCTGTTAAAAAGTCAATAAAAATCCTGACAGAAATTGAATTCTTTCATATCTACTATAACAGATTTTAAAACAATTTAAAAACAGTCCTTAATCGTATTCTTTGGGATAGTGGGATTTATAAAAGAAGTACTGATACAGCAGATCCTCCAATGGATGAGTAATCCTGTTGATTTTAATGGAATTACTTGGGTGCGTAAAGATTTCCAAGCATGAGCTATCAGGTGATAAACTTAAGGGGGACTGTGATTTAAATAGCATACTATTGAGATAGGAATAATAAGCCACCAATGAGCATGCACGTGCTCCAAAAATATCTGTCAGCTACTTGTCTAGACAGCTACAGCTGCTGGCAGGGCTCAGCTACTTAACCTGTCTGCTGAACTAGTTACACACTCAGAGTCTGGCTATGGTTGTATTGCCTGGAAGGCAGAAGACAGGAAGAGCACGAGAGTAAGCTACAGACTTACAGTTTGAGTTCTTTCCTCCTGGAAATGAAAAGTCAACTCAACTGTTTAACTAAAGGTTTGTCAAGTAATTCCACAGAACAGGAAGAGAACTTGCCAACGTATATAGGCAATTATATTGCCAATGTATATAACTGCTTCATCCATAGGCTGTTTAAAATGTCAGTTTAAATTGTAAGAGAACAGGACACCATACTGGTTTTTACTTACGATTTTTAACCCTTTTTTACAGTGGAAGAAAACCCCCATTAACTACCTGCACCTTCCTNATTCAAAGTTGACTTCATGGGAAATTAAACAGTTGAGTACTAGGAATATGAAAAACTGTCTTTACCCTTGGCTGCTTTATAGGTACCATTGCTCTACAGCCCATAGTGTAGAACGACAAAATAATAATAAAATAAAGTAACACAAAATTTTGTGTTCAGCCACGTGATCTAAGTCAAAGCTACATCCACCTTTCTTTTTATTGTGTATCATGAACCATGAATTTTGACAAATATTCTATGAATTTATGTGTATGCACTCTAATGATGAATAAGCCTTGGATGGATGATTTAGGACAGTATGTGTCTGGAGGTGGGGGGGAAGGAAAAAAAGAGTATGCATTTATGTCTTGTGAGGCTACCTCTTCAAATGAGAAAATTCATGACCTTCTCATTAATTCCAGGTTCTGGAGTGGTATGTACAACCGCTTTGAAAAGGGGCTGCATCCTCGACAATCAGTTACTGATTATCTGATGGCAGTGAAGGAGGAAACTCAGCAGCTGGAAGAAGAGCTGGAGGTCCTAGGAGAGGTAATAAACACCTAAGCTTGATAACCCAGACTTGGTAACTAATGATATATGAAACCCATCTCCATACACTGCAGAGTTACCTACATGCTACAGCCTTTTCTGGAATGAGCATGTTCAGCTGTCATCTGTTCTCAGATAAATTACCATGAATGTTTCATATTAAGAGACAAAAGTGGTCTTTTTTTCCTTTGAGGATAAAAGTCCACCTGTGTTGGTGCACAAGTACTACTGAAAGTAAGTTTAACCCTTCCATAACTCAGAAGGAATTGTAACTTGGAATGCTGCTGTAAGTCAGCATTCATTGGAGATAAACTGTGCACTTGTCGTACTCTATAAATGCAAACAGGCAGTTTTAAAGGGTGCCAATTGGGTTGGGCTCTGAACTTTTATTTCAAAACAAAAATAGGCAAAGACATATAAGAGGATTACTGGCCCTAAATGTGTTCATGTAATATATACTGTTTTCTTTATTTCAGCGATTAGCAAATCTTCAGAAATCACAATTAGGTGATAATAAAGTCAAGAGTAAGCAACAGGACCGAAGCAAACAGTTAGGGCTGTCTACTTCCAACAACAGCTTAGCTAACACTCCCCAGGAGTATGGCAACGATCTGAAATCATTCCTATCCCGGAGCCCTTCACAAGGGGATGAAGAAGATTCCGCCCTGATTTTGACACAGGACAACCTGAAAAGCTCTGATCCTGACCTCTCAGCCAACAGTGATCAGGAGTCTGGTGTGGAGGACTTAAGCTGTAGGTCCCCAAGTGGGGGTGGCTGCTTGCCTAGTGAAGACAGTGGCAAGGACTCTGATGAGGCTGTATTTCTGGCAGGCTGAAATACCTTCACAGCAGCAATGATCCAGATGAAATTGAGTCTTACACACTCTGGAATCTTTTCATCAGATGAAGAATGGAAGTGGTCTGTGGCCTAAAGAAATAATCCAAAGAAAGGGAACTGTGCAATTGTGTAAGTAAAGATCTAAGCAGAACAAGCTATTATTAAGACATAATGCTAAAGAAAGGTAATATCTGCTGTTATATTTAGTTAAGCCAATGTCGTATTTAACTTTATCAATGATGTACATAATTATTCCTTACTTTGTACATTTCCATAATTATTTATTGTACAAGGTAATAGTTCTTCTCCAAAGATGTGAAATTCCAAAGTACTCTCTTACATAAGGTTGAAGATGCATTAGTGTTAGCGTTACTGGTGAAGCAGTCAAAACTTATCTTTGTAGAGCTCTTCTGCCTTCAAGCTTATTCTGTATGTCCTTCACTTTTATTTTCACAAGAGGTGTTAGATTTTGAATTCAAGCAATTGTTTTGCATATCCTCCTCCTAGTATCCTTTACAGCAAAGTAAAGCCAACAAATTGACATGCTGGCTAAGGGGACAAATGGAGCTTAATCCTGAAAACAAAATCCTTCAGTAAGCAGTTTCTGCTGCTGCATGTGAATGCATCCCATTTGTACTTGGTTCTCAACCAGTGTTTAAAGTTCAGTAGTTTCTGTGACCAAAACTTCAAGGCATATAACAATACTCACATAGCCTTTGTGCTAAAGCATCCCTTTATAACGAAAGCTATGTTAGGCAGCTTATTCTAGCCTCTTTATTTTGCTCTCAAGTGTTTGTAACTTACCCTAGTTCCAAACCACTTACCTAAAATGTTAAAGGTAGTAAATTCCTAAATTCTCCAGCCTATTTTGATTCCTACTTGAAAATGTTTTATTTGAGTAGGAGTGAGGTACATATGCAGTGGAGAGAGTAGAGAAAATCAGTAATAAAAATCACTTTTGAAAGCGTCACTCTAAATTCCTAGGGAAGGTTATGCCCATAGAAAAACTGTTATGAAAAACATTTCTTCCAAATTTTGTTGTTCAAAGTAAACTAACCACTAGCAACTGGTTTTTCTATCCTCACACAAAATTTCCCTTTTAGTATTTCCCAGCCTGAAGAGCATGACAATGCTAATTTAAGAAAAAGACTAGTTCACCATTCACCAGGAAGTTTAATCTTAAGAATTTTCATATTTTAACGGAGTAATAGTTTTCATAATCATCAGTACAGAAGTAAACAACTGAAAAATGTTTAAAATTTGGAATGTCTTGAAACTCACTAAAAAGGTGGCCATAATAGGCTTCAATTCTTTCTAGTTTTTTCTTGTTTGGTTTTTCTTCTTTAAGTATTAGTTAAACCCAGCAGTTAAAAATATAATTCATATGGCTGATCAGACCTGCTTGGAGACAATGTGGTATTGAACTCTAGTAAAGCAAAGCAGTAGTAAGGTAAGTTTACTTCAATTGCATTTTACAGTACTCCCTCAAATACAGACTTATAGGCAGAGTTATATAAATATACCTCAATTTAGAATTGTCAGATTTTATTATTCAATCTGCTTTTATGAAATGGTTTTTCATTCTGTTCTGTGAACTTCTGTTATTAAAAGTGCATATGTGAATTTCAGTATTATTAATATCCTCCTAAGGGAGCTGCTGTCTTTGAACAAATAATTCTTAATAGCAAAGTTTATCTTAATGTTCTACCGGAAAGGCCAGATCCTCAATTTGATAGATCATCGTAGCTCAATTCAAATAAATACAACTCTACGTTATACTTTTGAGAATCTAGCCTTCTGTTTTTAATCTTTATGAATTTCTAATAAACGAAATCCCTGATTTTAACTGCACTTTTAAAAAGGTTTCGTATTTTGAACATAACCTGTAAAATTTATTGTATTAAAGGAGAGAATATGTTTTCTCGAACTAAAGAAATAGGCTGCAAAGTCAGCAATGAAAACAAAACACACAAATACTCTACCTAAAAATAAGCTTGAAAATGGGCAATGTTATTGCACATCTTTAAAATATAAACTTGTATATGATGATATTGTGTCCTACTAGACATGTCTAGAAATAAATGCAGAACAGCAAGATATGCAAACTCAAAGCACTGTCTTTGTGTCGCTTATGCAACTCCTTGTAACTAGCTTTATAACTAAAATATTAACATATTTTCTTTATTAAGCTTTACTTAGCAGCAACTTTGGAATTTTGCATTAGCTACTAATGTTTTCCTTGTAATGCATGTATTTGTGGCATTATCAGGCTAATGAGAAACACTTTCAAATAAACACTTAGGTGTTATTTAATGTTATTTCACAACAGTGAGTGAAACAAAGATTTGCTAACCTGATTTTTGTAATAGTTTTTCATTTTCTGAAGAGTCACTTTGTCACAGGGGATTTTTGCATCTTTCCTACTTCGATACTTTAATCCAGTAGTTTAAGTTGTGGAGGAATCTACAACTGATAACTAAGAGAACCAGGACTCTTGTCAATTGCATTAATTATACAGGAGCATGTTACAGCCACGTATTTATTTTTTTTAGGAAATGCAAACCAAAAAAGGATGAGAACACCACACTATGAACTGCACTGATTTCTTGTAGCTTTGTGGGGCTCGCCCTTCTTCTGCAAATCTTTGCAAATTTGGTGTAAGCCCACTGTAATTTGAAATAGAACACAGATGAACATAACTAAACTGCTGGAAAGGCCTCACTAGGTTCAGGCTGTTCTTTAGTATGAAAATGTGTCTCTAAAGGACACTGAGGGCAATGGGATCAAACAGCTGAAGCCTTCTCTACAGAAGATCAACATCTGAAGCACAGAAGAAAAACCTATTCACCAGCTGCTTTTATTGGTAGCTCTATACAAGACAGACAAAGGTGGTAAACTGCAAATAGATTCTAAAAACCTGAGAAAAAGAACTCAAAAGTTAGAGGGCACAACTCAGGGCACAAATGATATCACTAAAAGCAAGAAGAGAAAAAAAAAGTACAAGGAGGGAAGCAGGGAAGAAAAGCTCTTTGTTAAATCAGCAAGTAAGGCAAGAAGCCATAGTCTTTGAATGCGGGGCAAGCCAGAGCATAGGTTCACATGGCATGAAAGATATTTAATGATACAAACGAGTAACAATTAAGCCCCAGCAACAACTAAGAGATAGCCTTTGCAATGAAGGTAAGCATGTCATCACTGCTGACTAGCTACCTTGATGTTTTTATGCGCATGTTGCCCTGACCTGCACACAGAGTTCTCCGACAGATCACACAGTCAAGGCCAGGGGCTGCTTCTGGGTACAGACTAAAGGCTGAGTGCAACTTTTAGGCTGGTTGGTCATCCATATGCTCTGTAATGCTGAGACAGGTAAACACCACAGTGATAGAAAAAACCTCCAACAACAGGTAAGTCACTGACAATTCATTTGGGAAGGGAGGAACATGTGGTGGGTCAACTTATCAGTACTAAGACTCATGAAAAGTCTGCCAAAGATCTAGAATCAGGCGTACTACAAACCTCAAATTCAGAGACCAGAAACATTTCTAGAGTGGGGTGATAAGAAGGTAAAATGAGCATTCACCTTCACTTATATTATTTAAAATGCCTGTAAAGCACCTGAAATCATAAACCATCCTGGAAAGCTCATGAAACCTTAGAGGTCCACCAGAATCATGACTGAATTCAGGCAAGGACACACTTTTAAGTCTGTTGGTTGCCAAGGTTTTTTGGATGAATTTATTTGCTTTATGAAGACTAAAGAACACAGTTCTTTTATGTAAAGTATTTCCTAATTATTGATATACAAGCTTTCTTTGTAGCCAATTACTACATATAAGTGTGATGTCTACAGGCATCTGAACAAAACAAGGCATTTACAAAAGCCAGAGATCCAATATGGGTTTTCAAAGCCTGTTTTAGTCAAGGTGGCTCCAAGAATTACTGCTATTGAAAGGGTTAGACAGGAAAAGCTCAAACCACTACACATGAAGATAAAAGTTCTTGAGTAGCTTAACTGCATCCCTTTCCAACATAATTCTGTATCCACTCAAGGTGTCCTGCAATGTCAAATGTCCGACTCCATCAGTAAATTAGATGATTACAAGACATATTAAAACCCCAAAACCTTTATTTGTAAGTTTAACATATTACACTACCTACTGTTCAAAAAAATTACACAAATTGAGGCTGGTAACTTTGTTGTCAGTTTTAATTCAGTTGACCTGAAGGGCTCTTAAATCTCTCTTTTAGGAAGATTTATCCTAGTCTTTGAAGGGAGTAGTAAGAACTTGGACATGACTAAAACTGTAAGATTTCTAACTTACACATTTGGTCCGGGTCCAGAGCAGCAAAGCTGCAGGAGTACATACAGAGCAAACAGAACTATAGTACACATTGCTTAGAACTGACTTGCAAGTTGGGACTAGCCCAGCAGAGCGCCTCCTCAGAAAGTTTGCTGAGGACACAAAGCTGGGAAGAGCGGCAAGTACCCCAGAGTGCTGTGCAGCCCTTCAGAAGAACCTCAGCAGGTTGGCAAGATGGGCAGAGAGGAACCTTCTGAAATACAACGAAGGCAAATGCAGGGTCCTGCACCTGGGAAAGAATATTTCTGGGCTCCTGAGTGAAAGAAAGACCGGAGCTCCTGGAGCAGGTCCAGGAGAGCTCAACAAAGATGAACAGGGGACCAGAGCACCTCACTGGTGAGAACAGGCTGATGTGCTGTAGTTTCATACCTGAACCTACCATGTTCTGTGACCCTAACTACGTAACACAAAGGCAGTCTTGGCTAAGAGGTTTATCTCCAGACTGCTTCCTGTCAAGAAAGAAGCAGGATTTCTGATACATTACTTAATCAGCACTGTTAACTCTCAAAACTGTACAATTCCTTCTGTACTTCTGGAACTTGACTGTCTCCATGAAAACCTAATACAGTGAAAACATTAAGAAAAAGAATACCTATTTTTGCGAGAGCAAGAGAGAAAATACATGTATGTATTTAGGGGTTGTATTTTTCTTCTAGAGGATATCGCATTTGGTCCTATCCATTCACATCAGATATACCCCCATCCTAAAAAAGTCAGCTTACCAGATACAAGATTCAGTGATGAAAGGGCAGAATTAAATCTCACTTCCAAATTCTATCACTTGCCTTAACAGAGCACACTATGCAACTCCAACCACAATAGTTTCTTTCTTTCTTAAAATTAGAAAAAACCCAACTATTTCCCAAAGAACTTCAGAAATAATTTTTGTAAAGTGCTTCTGAGTTCCTCACATGGTGAACATATTCATCTTGCATAAACAGACACTGGAAGGTGACCTGATTATTATTCCTTTAAGTACAAAAAAGAAAATGAAATTGTTAGATGAAAATTGTGTTTAATTACAGTGGTAGATACCAAGCCACTCCTGAAATCAGTGCATCAGTGCTACTAAACAACATACCAAATCTACGCAGAGATAATTTATTCTATTTTGATTCCAATATAATTTTTTCCAACACATCCTTTGCTTAATCCCAATCTACTTATCCAAAACACAATATAGGCTATACTTAGTTTTCTATTATTACTTAGAAGTAAAAAACTTGTTCTTCAATATTTTGGCTTCAAGAAAAGACAGCTTGTGAATCCACTGACAATCTCAATTAAGAACTTCTTCAGTTTCCAAAGTCCTATCAACACTTGTCTCAAAGTCTTCGACAGATCAAGCCAAATCTATGTTTAAAGTTCAAAATACAAAAAATATGAATTATGTTTTTATAAAAATGTAAAAAGCTAGTCAAAATTACATGTATAGATATTTAATCTCTGGAGAATGAAGTATAGCAGCCGGGAACTTAAATATAATAAGAACTATCAACAATAAATACAAGAAATTAATGCAAAGATTGCAATAGAAGGATTCTTGAGTACAATGAGAATATAAAGAGACATTCGAATTTGTACAAAAACCATCCCAACTTTGTATACAGTCTCTTCTATAAATACAGCCATATAGGATGAAATGCTTATTTGCAAATAATAGTTATTCAAAAGTGTGCTTTACTGGGTTTTTCGTTCATTCTCTTGGTGGGTGTAGTTTGCAGGAAGTCTGTAAAGACAAATTTCCATAATTAGATATTTTAACTCCTCCAGATGTTATGTTTTAAATACAAATAACAACAGATGTAGTACATACTTGGTTTTCATAGAAAGCATCCTTAGAACACTAAGCACTGTAACAAATCCATTTGCAGTTGAACCATAAGGTAAATTGTATATCAAAAAAGTTTACCTATAGCGGAGCATGAAATTGGCTGTGCATTGCTATTGCCTGTTGAAGTTTTTCCTCTTTGGCTCGTCTGCAGTGGCACAGCTACGAAACAAGACATGCAAGACTGAATTCTGGATGCAATTTTTTATAACACGTACTAGTTTCTCTTTAATTGTTTAGCTACATTGCAGACTTTTTTTAAAGAAAAGCTCTGTGACCTACTTACCTTCCAAGTTTCAGGCTGAACAAGGGTCTATATTGATAACATTATTCCGTCCAGAACTGGGTACAAGAGGATTGTTTCCAATGTTATGAAATGCATGTACTAGGCATCTTTAAAGAAAGGTGCACTACCTGCTAAGTTGTTCTGTCACAGCACAAGCAAGAATGGTGTTTTTTGAACCTCAGTTACTTACTTGGTGATAGCCATCAAAAGAATAATTAGTTTAAGAAGTTTAATAAATTAAACATTAAGGTTGTTTTATATAACATGTCATTTTATGTCAACCTTCCAAATTTGGTATTTACCATGTGGCTACCGTATCCTGTATCTATATAGGATATAGAAGAAAGTGGCACAAAAACATCTGAAACAACACACAAATAGGGTCTAGCGCAGGAGACCTTTGCACTCCTGCCTTAAAACTACATGCCTCCAGAACGCAGATTAGATTCTATATAGACTGAAGCCATTTAAGAATCATTTTTAATTCTGTCAAAGCTCACTAATGCACTGCTCTGTATCACAGGACTACTCAAACTCTTAAGTCCTAAATTTATTCACTGTGTGTCACACATATCTCAGATTAGAGTTATTTGTATATTACATACCGTTCTCTTTTCCATGAAACTACTAAGAAAGTCATCTATTTCTGTTTTGCCTTCCAAGAAGTCTTCTGCAATAGTGTCAGACTCCTCTTCAGCTTCATGGGCAGCAACTTTAAGTCTGGCTTGCAGAGCACTTGGACTGCAGCTCTAAGAAAATAAAAAATCCTATGTAATATTAAATTGTCCATCAAAACTTGTATTTTTAAGAAGATAAATGACTATATAAATATGGAATATGTGGATAGAGCATTATTTTTACATAAAAGCCTAAGTGACCAGATGAAGCTTCATCTCCAAGAAACAGCACAGCTTGTTAAACTAGAAAGGATTCAATGTGAGAAAAGTGTTGCTAGTTTAGGTCTTAATACACAATCATTCTCACAAATGTATAAAGCTTTTCAACTTTTACCCTACACTGTAGAAAGCATCCAGCTTGGAAATCTGACAGGTTCTCGAGTGCATGATTTCTGAGTAGAACTAGCGTTTCAAGTGTCTTCAATAAATAGGGTCTACTTTTGAAACTCAGTTGTGAACCTGAGAAGTATAAAAAGGTAAAAAAGCACTTACTGTTCAGCTTTTATATACCCTTGAAATGACGGTGGAGAGGAAGACAGGAAAGCAAAAAGGACCAACGCAAGAACTAGATGGGCTGCTAATCTAAACCATTATACTCATTCTTCTGTTCCTATAAACCTCAAACACTATTTCTGTTTATTGCATACAATTTCATTATTTTTCCTCTACTACATTTGGGCAGTTAATCAGAACATGATTCACATCCAGTAGGAGTCTGTACAGAGCCAGAACTGCAAAATTAAGATATTTATATATTTTAGATGCTTGGCCTACCCTTTATCTACCGCATGAAATGTATTTTACTTATGTATTGTAAAACTTTAATGTAATCAGAAATTTCCTGTTTAATAATCTTGTACAAAATAAGGAGAGTTTCTTCTAATAAAAGATGACTAAAATTCACTCACAGTACAACTAAAAAGACTTTTCTGGAACTTTGAAGGAGAGAGAACAGGGGCTAACAAGTAGTGCACAGCAAACATCAATCATGAAGATATATCTACAGCATATATGGGAAAAAAGTAGAAAAATTCATCTGCAACTCTCCAGCTCTCAGCCTCCTAACCATCACTGAACCGAATCAGCAAAACTGACTTAGAAAAAAGAAAAGATGATGCAACAGTGGAATACTATGTCCTGTTCTTAAGTGGTTTCTTACAGAAATAAAAGGTTTCTCAATGTCAACTACCTCCATCCACTTTAAGACAACTTGTATCACATGAAAAGGAGGCAATAGGAGTCAGACTACTCTGACTTTAAAGTGAGGAAACATTTAATACATTTAGATCACCTATGAAATCATTCAGTTTGCTCTAATGCATTCATTGTTATTTCATATTTTGTTACTTTGGGGACATTCTGAAATTCAGGTACTGTGCATGCTAATTTGATGGACTGTTGTATTCTCAGGTGACAAGTCTTGCAAATAATGAAGATTTCAGAGCAGAAACTGGTTTGTGAGAAGCTACATCTTCCAATGCATAGCCTGGTAAACATACCAGGAAATTATTCTCCTTTTCCAATTACTTTCTGAAGTAATAACTTTACCCAATTTGCGCTTTTGAATGTGCAAAGTTCGACAGCATTATACAACATATTGCCCAGAGTAAGCCTATCTAGTGAATCAGAATTTAAGTTTCTAAAGTCGTAATTTTGACTGTTTTCACCTGGTACAAATTTTACAAGCTCATTATGTTAAATGAGTACCATTAATTAAACAAGCCTTCTTTAAAGACCATTCTATTCTTAAAACTGGTTTGGCCCAGGATTGCACTTAACAGCTCTAGAGGCACATCACTCTCTTCTTCCAACTTTATTTCTACTGTAGGGTTAAAAAACAAAAACCCAACCAAAGAAACGACTCTTTTGCTTTTAACCTGTTTGGTACATCATCCCATTTTTTTCATACTTTCTGTGAATCTATTTCATATAAAATTAGAGTTAACCAAAAGAATATTCTTAATAGTTAAAGATACAAATCAAAACTTCAATTTTATTGAAGTATTCTTAAAGGGTAACATATAGAAATTATACCTCACTAAGTTCATGCTGTCTTTGCATCTTTTTTTCAAAGGCTGCTTTCATCTGTGTGAGCTGCTCATACTGTAAGAAAAAAGAACATTCTCCCTTGAAAAACACCAAATATTACCATTAATATTTCTGAAAAAGATTTTATTTTTCACTTACTTTATCCAATACCGTCTGTCTTTTTGCCTCAAGATTAGGCTCCAGCAACAAGTTTTTTTCTGCAAAATAAAGTCACTATTAGTACTTTCTTTTAAAGGATTCAGTTCACAGAACACAGGCACAGATGATAACATTATGACACCTTACTTGCCAGTTCTTCAATACTTTTCACTAACTCATCTCTATCAGTAATGACTTGCTTCAGCTGTGGTAGAGTCACAAACTGTTCCAGTAACACCTCCTCTTGCTCATTCATACTGGTCAGCTGTGATATGCTATATTTAAACAGAACAGAAGTAGATGTAAATCTAACAGCAAACACAACATGTAGGGTAACTAATTTCTGCCGAAAGTTTGAGGTGTTTTTTTGGACTTTACAGATACATGCCACTTGACCACAACTTCTTTTCCTTCTTTCTCGTGGATTTCTACTACATGCAGCAGTGAGCTTAAAAAATAGCACGTTAAAAAGTATCTCCAGCATTTCAAGCCTTACTTCCTATAAAGTGACTTTAATACTACTGTAGTGGGTTGACTGTGTCTGGCTACCAGATGCCCACCAAGCTGCTCTCCCAGTCACCCTCCTCAACAGGATATAGAGGAAAGGCTCAGGGGTTGAGATAAAGACACTGAGATCACTTACCAATTAAAAGCACATAGCAAAACACACTCAGAAAAATTTAACTGCATTTATTATCAATTACAGTAAGAATTGGATGGGGAGCAAGAAACACAAAAACACCTTCTCACACCAAGGTTTTGGTTTGCTACCAAAACCTTGCTACCTACACACAGCATGGAATTTTAATCCACTCTTCTTGAAAACACACAGCTTGATTATTTTGTTTA
Organism: Sclerurus mexicanus; assembly: GCA_013396755.1. Taxonomy (NCBI): domain Eukaryota; kingdom Metazoa; phylum Chordata; class Aves; order Passeriformes; family Furnariidae; genus Sclerurus; species Sclerurus mexicanus. The sequence continues at coordinate 795,008 of VWZF01003493.1, read as the reverse complement.
AACAAATTACACTTCCCTGTAAAACTGCTAATTTGCTGCTATGTAATAAGGATGCTGCTAGAACTTGCAGCTCTTTGGAAGGTGTCAGAGAAAACAAAAAAAACACCTCAGAAGTCTGTCTTGCTAAAGCTCTTTTCCATTTTTGAAAGGACAGAGTTTTCAATTGCTTAACAACAGCACCACCACAAGGACATGAGATCTGAAGGAAACCAATCTCCCAAGACCCTCAGAATTAAGAGCCAATTTGTAATCTACTGTATCCCAGATAACTGATCTAGGAGGCTGTCTCTGAGCAAAACTGCTGGGAACAACAGCTAATAAATTTTGTTTGAATTGTGATGAGATGATGAAAGTATTTGTGCAATATGTATACAAAGTATTCAGAAGTAGAAGTGATTTGCACTGGGACAGCTGGCACAGTTACCACCTGGATTTGTCTAATCCAGCCCTTCCTGCACATGCTGAGCTGCTCACGAAACAGTCCACTGCTACCCTGCACTACAGCCCTTTCAAATTTAAGAGAATGTAATTTGTGAACCAGGCTCAAGCTGTACCATTTCCTCCTTCAAAAGTTACACTTGTTTATTGTATTAGTAGAAATTAAGTCCCTGCCAAGGCCTCAGAAAACAGCAGAACATTGACAGTTAGGAAAAGTAAAAAAAAAATGCTCTTTTTCCTGGTGTTGAATCAAGTAGATTAGATTAAAAGAATAAAGTAGATTAGAAAACCCTAAACAAGCAGCACATTTGAATACAAGGCTGGCTTACTTTCTAACTCCATGATTTTGGTATGTGGTAGTTCTCCATAATTTCTATGAAAATCTCAGTAATGTGTATAGACTTCTGACAAAAATCAGATACAGAGGAGTAGTAATTGCCTTTTAGTAACTATAGAAAGTTTAGCTACCTTCTGAAAATTTACCTTAGTTCTGAGAGTTCTGGAAAGGTATCAGGAACATCAGGCATCTTGTAAGTAAATCCATTCTGGCCAACCTAAATATAAGTTCAGAAATGCTTAGTAGATTTTTGAAGAGCAATTTCTGGATATTTAACCTGATTAATCCAAAACCGGAGATGAATATGTGCCAGTAGGAAAAAAAGCAGGAAAACCAGTAAGAAGCAGTAGTACTAGTGTCCTGAGCAGAAGACAACTCAACAATGGCAACAAAATGCTCAGGAATGTTTGGGGAGGCATGTCATAAAAGATGAGTCAGTTTTGGAGGAAAATAATTCTGTCTTGCCTGTTCTTTTTTTGAAAACAGTTGGATGACCAAGGAAATATAAAAGAGTAAAACTCAGAGAAGTGAGAAGAGAGAAAGAGGTTCACATTTTGATCTCTTTCATGTGGTTTTTAAAGCTATAATCCCTCAGAAGTTTTAGACCAGGAAAAAAGGTTTGTCTTCAGAGAATGTAAAACACTTGAATTTCAGAAGTGCCAGAAAAGTGTCTTCAAAGATTAAGAAACCTTTTGTTTCTAAAGACAAGATTTTATTAAAGACTAAACATTTACATATACATTTTTTAGAGAACACTAAAAAAAAAAAAATCCTTCCAGAGTTCATCAGCTCTACATATAAAGGCTTGAGATAGTATATTGTCCTCACCTGATAGGTTCTGGGCAGGAAAGAAAGAAAAAAAACATTTCCTATGGTTGGAGAAACAGTTACAGCTGCACTATGGGGGAGTGCAGCTCCAAACAAAACCCCCCTATATTCAAAGATATTCAGCATAACGCTAGTTACACTGAAACTCAGAAAGACAAACTTGTTGCTCTGACTTCAAGTTCTAAGAAACTTTTTGGCAAAGCCAGAATGACAATTTTGCTTTCCTAACACCAGCAAAACAATGATGTACAGTCTCACAAACTGCTTCCTTGAGTTTTGTGGCAATACCCTGTGTGCTGTTGAGGGAACTTATACTCGGTGTCTGTCAGCTTAGGCAGCAAAACTTCAAGCACAGACCTGAAGCACCGCTTCCGCTGTCGGAACGGGCAGTGGCAGATCAGCAATCAAGCCATAGGAGGGAGCAGCAGGCTTGTCTGTAGTGTAGCTTGTGGAAACGGATTCACCAACAGGCATAGCTGACACTGTTCTGTTTGTTTCTTGAGGTGGGTATGGAGGAAGAAAGGGAAACCCCTGAGGAGCAAAAGGAGGCATTCCAGCTGGTTTGTTGAAAAGGCTAAAACCAAACAAAAAACACAACCATGAGCAACCAACTGCTTACAGCATATTTATTATCATTTGAATTATAATTACTAGACCACATACATAAACGTTGCATTATCTGTTCTCAGTTACTTCCAATGTCATCTTTTTGTCTTATACTGCAATATAATGTAGAACTCCATTAAACTATATTTTGTAGAGAAGTCAAATACACACACAATTATAAGAAAAATACTTCTCAAAAATTTATGATAGCATACATTGAAATTGTTTCTATCCTAAAGTTGTAAGAAATATATTTGTGCCATACATTAACTCTTATTTATGGTATAGCATTTAACAGCCTGGGCAACAAACAGATAATTACTTCTAAATAACATGAATGATTTTTTTTTAAATTCACAACTGCAGCTGCCTCTAATCCCTAGTATCACTGTCAGCCACAAGAACCATAGCAGTAAAGTTGGAATGTCTCAGACCACTTTTGCATATTTAATACAATTCTTTAAATTGCACAATTTCTGCTGTACAGGTGTGCAATAGAAACTGCCCTAAGCCTGGGAGATTATGAACAGAATACGAAAAAACACAAATGATCACCAGCTGATCTACAGCAAATTGCAGATTTCATCTGATAATGTAAATATTTATTCTTTTTCAAGAAAACAGATATAAAGTTACATCAGCAAGTTGATATAGTAACTTCAATGAAACCTTGTGTTTCTTCTCAAAACAATCATGTCATCAAGCATGTGCATGAAATTGTGCAAGGACAGGGAATCTAATTCTCCCAATATATCCACTACATTATTCCTATCCCTGCCCTCCTAATAATAGGTTTAGTACCTTTTTTAAAAATTAATACACATAGTTCCATTCATCATGTTTATAGATAACTTACTATGGAAATGATGTTGAGCTAGGAGCCAGGACTGGAGGATTCTTCCAAAACTCATCCAGTAAACTTTGAATAATTTTTCCAAGATCTGAGTGCATTGTAAACTGGTAAAAGCATAAAACAAAACCCAGTGCAGAAGAAAAATTATGTCCGGAATTGAACAGCTCCAAAATGTGCTAATTGTTTATTACACCCACATGGCAGTACTGGAAGCTATTTCAGGCCTATCAGCTAATGTAAACTGTGTATGCATAAGCTCCAAATAAAGTGATAGTCACCTAGAGTTGAACAGAAACTAGAAATATCTTGTATATTCCATTATGAATGGAGAGTCAATGAAGTGCAACATTTCTGTTGAACAACCAAAAAAATCCACCTTAGTTACCAAGTTACTTCGGGAAAACAACGAAAGGGGAGGGGAAAAAAATATTGAAGACAAAGGCATTAATTGCATTCTGAAAGAGTCAGAACCTCTCTCCCACCCCCAAAAACTACCATATTCTTCTTGGCAAAGAAAAGGGGAAATAAAAGCATATTAAAATCCTGAATATTCAAACTAAAACCCTGACGTTATTCTAATAGGATTAGGCTGGAAAGAAGTATGTTACAAAACAGTCTTAAAGCATTCCTCTCCTTTATTTGGAATACACCGCAGAGAAACAAGAACTGCACTACTGATACTGACAAAAATGTGATAGGAACTTTTTAAGACACCGTAACTTAAAATAGTTTTGTGGAATACTCAACTCAGTAACAGTAGAAGAATAAATAGTAGTGAAACTACAAATTATACATACATTACTTATTAAGGGACCGGTCACATATACTCCCTGCTTGTCCATTAAATGATGTCTCACAGGTGGGAAAACACTGATGACTGGTTTTTCCTGAGGAAACTGAGGTGGAAGCAAGCTGCAAATACAAGAATAATCATTACAACAGCTATATCCCATGATAAAGTTTGCAAAAGAAGGCTTCTTATGCCAAGTACTGTTAATTACATAAACTTACTTTTCTACAAGAGTTATGAAGAAATACACAGTGAATGAAGCATGCAGAAAGATTATTCAGTTACAGAAGTCAGACAGAATGGAATACCAGACTTCCATGGAACTGAAAAAAGCATTTACTGGGCAAAACTGTAGTATAGCAATGGAGTAATTATGTCCATGGACAAAGAAAAAGCTATAGCATAACAAGAGTATTTTTGAATACAAATGTTATTACTATCATGTTATACACAATGAAGTGTAACCTGTAAGAATGGGCCAAGCCAGCAGGCCAAAGTAATAAAAAGTAATAAAAAACTCATGTGTAGAATTCCATAAACATTTGCCAGGGCAAAAGCACCCCCCAAAGTAAAATCACAGGAAATGTTACAATACTTTCACTGAAATTATGATCCAGGAGCTTCACTGGGTAAGAGTCTGGAGTTACAGCAGGCTAGCAAATTACTAATCAAGTTTACTCAAGAGTTGTAGGGGATTCAGAGTCATCAGAAAGCCTCATGTGTTTTTCCCTTCAACTAACAACACGCAGCTATCTCACGAGCTTAGCACAGCAAAATATGGGTTTGCTCTCAGCTAAGCATCTGCATCTTGCACAGGACTAGTTTCACTCATATCTACTACAACACTAATACAAATCGAGGTTACTGAAATTAGTTATGAGCTGGGAGCCACTTATGTTCCATCAGTACTTTTTTTTTTTTGACCAATTTTAATTTTCATGATGTGCAAAGATATATCTCACTACTTACATGTTAATATTAATTGTCAAGTTGTTTACAGTGAACGGCAGTCGATATTCCACATCTTTCTGAATTTCTGCAATGCTGTCAAAGAAGAAATGGTTAGCATGCAATTCATGGTTAATATAACAGCTTAAAGTCTAAAAAAAGTAAGCATAACATCAGATCTTTGGATTTAGTTTAATTTTGAAAAGCCCTGTAGAAACTAAAGTGAAAATGCTGGAATAAGCTAATATGCTTCAGGCATGACATTGACTATTAAGATTAAAGTAAAAAATAGTAGATTCCACTTTTAAACCTCATACATGGTGACAAGCAACGGACATACAGTAGGAGAAATTGCACTACTCACTATTCTGGCAACAATCTCAACTTATTTTTCTCCACTTACTGGCTTAAGACATCACATCAGTGGTTTTTTAATATATTGCATTTTATCTGATTAAACATTTACTTTCCCAAGGCAATATACCAGGTTCACAACTAAGTATTGCTTGGCAACAGTGTCTACAGATCATTATTTAGAACATTTATTAGACTAGGTGTTCTTCCTTAATAAATTAGCTCAGTGTTTAACAGTAGTTTTTTCTAGGTGCACCCAGCTCAATGCACTTGCACAAGTATTTTCAAGAATTATATGGAGCAGAAATACTTGCAAGAATGTAAAGCTCCAGCTACCCTCAAGACCTCCCTGAAAGCACTCACGTATCTTAACAAAATCTCGTAAGACAGAATCCAAATTTGCTTTTCCTGCCACAGGTAAATTACTGAGAAAAATATTCAAACCAGCAGCATTAATAGGAAGTGTATTTCAATACTCTAAGCACTCTACAATTTCTATAGACAGCAAGACTGTTTTGAAGGATGGCATCCCATAGAATGTGGAGAAGGAAGAGGTGGGAGAGGAAGACTCAGCTCAGAGGCAGAGTTTTCAGACAACGCAAACATATCTAAGTTGAGACTAGGAGAGAAAGGAGGGCAGAAAATTACCTTCATCTTATAATGCCCAAATCAAAACAAACTTTAAAAGCATACTGATTCCTCTTCCATGTATTTTTCCTGCCTGCACCTGGTTAATAATACTCTTGTTCCTCGCCTCTCTAAGGTCCCTTATAAAGGGAGGGAACACAGCTCCAATGGGAAATAATGGCAGATGGTGTTGCCAGAAAGAACCTTTTAACCCGATTTCAGAAATGCCCCTCTATCTGCTGCCAGATTGCTCCACACAATTACTTCGTAAAAAAAAAACCATTACTTGCAAATATGTGTTAAGAGTAGTGCTAGCAGTGTTTTGTGTCCTTCCAAAGCATTACTTGGACATAGATTTTAAGATTCTAGCTTTCAGAGCTTGGGGAACAAATGGAGTAGGACAGAACTTAGCAATGAACCTTGCTTTCTGCAGCCCAATCTTATTCCTCTCATAGTCAACTCATTATCTGCTCTTTCCCTGTGAAATCACATGTTGTTTGAAGAAAATATAAAGTATCTTCAAAACAAAAGAATTCAAATCAAGGGCTCTACCATGTTACACCACACACCAAAATCAGCTCCTCCTCATTCTTAACTGAAGGATTCTCCCTGGAATCTGTCACACACATTCCTGCCCTGTAATCCTGTCATGCTTTTTAATAGCCTGCTACAAAATCCTTTTGAGAAGGGTATATAATTATGCTCCACTCACATGCACGACCTATAGAAACTGGGGAGAAAGATGAGGACAGGGAGAGAGAAACAAGAAAGCCAGAATCTCATTGAGCTGATCAAATGGTTATAACCTCCCTTACCAAAAACCTTGAACTGATAAACTTAGTTTCCCCTTCCCCAAGTGGGAACGGGTACACTGGAAAAGTGACACACTCTTAGCTTTGGCTAGAACAACAGCTAATGTATGAAAACTCCTTTTAAACACAAAGACTTTATTTCAAGCTCCTAACCTGTGAGGGACCCTAAAAAGGAAGGCTAACTGCTTTACTGAAATTAAGATCATACATACCTGGGCTTTTATGACCTAAGACAATACAAACTGAACTTGACTTAGTTACCAATACCATGACAAGAACTTTGAACATTTCAGTGAGGAGCAGCCAGGATACTAGTAAATGTATGACAAAGTACGCTTATCAGAAAAACAAACACTAGAATGACATTTATTTAATAAATGCTTAGGAAACAATGCTGTTGCAACAATGCATATTCTTCTCCTATAGATCTGTTCTACTAGAGTCCACAAGTAAGCACATCAGTCCCATCTGAGAAAAAAAACCTTTGCACTTTTGAAAACTTGCACGAGTTCACATACCTTTTTCAAAGCAGAGAATTTGAGACACTGTTAATCAGATTCGTTCAGTAATAAGCATCTCTTATGAAAACTGTACTCTTCCCTAGCTTTGCCTAACATTTGGGGTTTAATTATTTTACTAGTATTAAGAGAGATCAGGTAAGCTAGTTCACATGGCTGTAAAGTTGCACTTGGGCAGCTACCGTGTCTCTAACTCTCATCTCAATTCCTGGCTCCAAGGTCCATTCCCTCTCTGCCTGTACTTGTGCCTGCACAAACAAGTAACAAACCAGTTCAGCAAGCTAACTGACAAAAACTGCTCACCTTTTTGGGGACTTAACTTGGGATGAGCTTACCTCCCTGCTAGAGAAAAAAGTTCACAAGGCTGCTGCACACCCACAGAGACAGTTCCTTAGAAAAGCGAGCTGTCTCTCAAAAACATCTGCAAATGTCTCTGAACAGAATAAAGCTTGTACAAGCAACAGTACTTAGAAAACTGATAAAATATTGAAAATATTAGCATGGTGAACTATCTGCAGTTATTAAACCTGGAGATACAGTAAATATTTCTTCCACTCCTAGTCTCAGTCTGATGTAACAGAAAACATGCTCCTTCCTCTTTCTCGACTGTTTTGGAGGCATTCATCATTCCAGTTCTATAGACATCCTAGAAGGCGTATGTCTGCAGAATGCTTACTTCACTGAAAATACAACTTCAAATCTGTGAGTCTCCTTTTAAAATGTGAGTAGTTTCAAAAGCCTAGGAGAAATGGAGGGCACCATGCCAAGAGGGAGTACCTCAGGATAAAAGAAACTGTTTGGGTTTTAAAAGTGTGGATGTTGAACAGCAATAAAAACAACTGGCCTCTGCTGAGCACCTAAAGAAAATCAGTTTCTAAGGAATAACCAGTTATTAGCAAGTCAGCGATAAACACTGGAAAAAATAGTTGGTAGAGCCTGTGGGGCTGCTGTGCCACTGGCGACAGACCACTGTGACACACAGCTCCTTGGCGCCCCATGGTCAAGTCCCAACTTTTAGAGCACCGCACTCTCACAGCCCCCTTCCAGAGAGCTTTTCCCCCACCACGCGCACTCTGCGCCCCTTCGCTGCCTTCAGCCCACCAGAACACTGAACTGGCTTCCCGGTCACTGCCCTCTGCTCCGGCCGCCGCCGCCGCCCCGACACACCTCCCGCCTTTCGGTTTCGCCCGGCCCCGCCCGGCCGCCCCGTTCCCCCGCGGGGCCTACGCGGGGACACACCACCCCCTCCCACCGCGGGCACTNGAGATGGAGACTGCACCGGGAGGCCGCCCGCGGTGCCCCCCGGGGGGCTGGCGCGGTGCGGGTTCGGGCGCTTCGTTCCCCCCGAGGCGCGGTTCCGAGCGGCGGGCGGGAGGGCGCGGTGTGCCCCGCGGTGTGTTTTAGCACGGCGCCTTCCCCCCGGTCTGCCGCGTTCCTGCGGGGAATAGTCGCTAACGAGCTGCGGGGGTTTAGTTTCTGAGGGTGGTCTGAACCCAGACGGAGTTCACGTGGCTTTGGTGGCTGCGCTGTTCTTTTATGAAACTGATAACAATAAAACTTGGTCGTGGTGCTTAAAACCTTCCCCCCCGCCTCTGATAAACGAAGAGTAAAAACACTTTGATTCTTTCTTTTCTTGATCTCTTAGGCTAAAAAAAGAAACTAACCAGTTGAACTCCTCCTTATGAAACTGATCCTTGGTCAAGTGTAACTTCTGATGTATGGTCTCTAAAGCCCCCCACTATGCCAGCAGCTACCGTAGACCATAGCCAAAGAATCTGTGAAGTTTGGGCTTGTAACTTGGATGAAGAGATGAAGAAAATTCGGCAAGTTATACGGAAGTATAACTATGTAGCTATGGTAAGTGGGCGCTGGACTGGTGTAGCAAATCACCTCTAAAACCTTGGTGACCGTAGTTCAAGTCAGTGAACTTGTACATCAGTTTCAGCTGAAATGATAACGGGTTCTTAATGTTGAATTAACACTGTATGAAAATCAAGATCCTAATTTGTTACCTCTTTAAAAGCTAAATTTATGCACAGTGCTCTGCAGCTGTGAAGCTGTTAGATAACATGTTTTATTGCTATTGAGGAATGTAAATCTTTATGCTTGTCATCTGTTCAAGTTTTAATTCTGCTCTTGCAGGACACAGAATTCCCAGGAGTAGTTGCAAGACCTATTGGAGAATTCAGAAGCAACGCAGACTATCAGTACCAACTATTGCGCTGCAATGTCGACTTGCTAAAAATAATTCAGCTGGGACTGACATTTATGAATGAGCAAGGAGAATACCCTCCAGGAACTTCAACTTGGCAATTTAATTTTAAATTTAACTTAACGTAAGTGTTCAATTTTTGTGCGGCTGAACGTATGTTTGTGATTTACTGAAAATAATATATACTTTTATATATATACACATGTACATAGCAATTTTTTTTAATCTATCTGATTGGAACACCATACATATTTCATTAGAGGAAGATTTTTGGTCAGGAATGCTAAGCATTTTCAACCAAAGTTTTCAAAAAGGCTTTCATACTTGTTGCACATGTTAGCACCGTGTTTTCATGTTTAGCATTTCAGATTGCTTCTGCCTTAACTTAGTTTAACTCTTACTAGTTGTTACAGAATTCACATATTGTTTATTTGCATGCTTTAAATGGAAATAACTTGAAGGAAAAAAAGTAAAGCTACTGAAGTGACTAAAGAAGTATGTCAAATGTTACCAGTAAGTTCTGAATTATTTTGGCTTAAGTTGGTTAAAAAGCAAGCTGATTTTTACTGGGTATTGGAATAATATTGTGAACTTTATTTCACAATGGTTTTTTTCAGTGATAAAATGTTCAGTATAACCTTTACTTTTTCAGGGGGATCAAACACTTATGCAGAGCTCCAATTGTATCTTTACCTGGTGGTTGACAAAGTTAATAGTATCTTGATGGGGGGGTGTTTCTGAAGTAAACATAATTGGTCTGATAGATTTACTTACGTTGATTATCTGTTGAATATCAACGCAAACACTTCTCACACATTTAAGTGTGTTGAAGCCTTGGGATTTTTGGCAGTTGTTACAAGCTGATAGCTGGACAACTTCACATACATGAGTTAAAGCTGCACCCTACAAAGGAGGGTTAGAGAATAGACTTTTTTTTCTGCAGATAAAAAGGCTTGTTTTCAAAGTAGTTAGGGTTCTTAAAAAGAGGAAGACTGCTGCTGCCTCCCTTGATCTTTCTGCTCTTTTAAACACACAGTGCTGTGGCTTGTCACAAATCAGTTTGGTCTGAGCAATGACACACTCTACTTAGTCTTGTTTGAAGTGTCTCTTGAAAGAAAAGTAAATGCAGATTTGATATTTGGTATGTGTGAACTTACCTGGACATATGAATGCTGGATGGAAGCTATCCATTTTCCTGATAGAGGAATATACTAATCCTGCTAAGTATGGGAGAAAGAGGGGTGAATTAATAACTTCAAACTGTGATCTGAGAAGAAGCTTCAAAGGTCTGCTTAATGTGAAGCAACTGAAACCAAAAGTAGTTTTCCATCCATTTGTGCCAGATGCTGCAGAGATAAGACAGCTTAGTAAAGCAAGATACAGGCAAGCAACAAACTAACTTGTTACCTGTTATCAGTTTCCCAATTTTATAGAAAAACATAAGCTTAATAAGTATTGCATGAAACATGAATATATATTTTTTTTTTAAATTTTTTTTACATGGGAGGAGAACATATTTTTCTCTTTTTCTGAACATCCTTTTGGGATGTGGTACTGTGCCAAGTGTTCTGCTCCTAAAGCAAAACAGCTGTTGGTTGAACACTGAAGGTGATTTTGTGTGATTTTGTGTGTGTGTGTGTGTGTGGTTCCAGCCAGGTCTTGTTTTAGTGTACTTTTAAAGAGCGGAAGTATTTCTCTAATCGAACTGTGCACCTGATTAGTGCAGAACAACAACTAGATTTAAAACTCCTTTTTGCAAAATGGTGTGTTTGTTTTGGAGGGATGCTTTAATGTTTTATGGAGGTAGACAGGTGTTGGGAAGCTGATGCCTTAAAGCTGGAGAACTAATGCGCAGCTGTGTGGGAGGGAGGAAAAAAAAAGATACAACACATCTTGTGAGTGTATCTCTATGTTCTGATGAATGATGACTCGCTATTAGGAATAAGGAATATAAGTCTATTACTGAATCTAATAGTCAAGTTTGATATATTAGTTGTCTGGTTTTTTTGCCATGTTTTGTTTTGGTTGTTTTTTTATTAAAATTTAAAACTATACTCTGAAGAGACTGGGATAGTGTGTTGTGGGCCGTAAAATTAATATCATCTTCTAAGTAGACTTATGTTTGCATGTTTGGTTTTGTTTTGAGAGATTTTTCAGATAGCCATTCTATGTTTTTGTTTACAATGATACAGGTTAAACTTTAGGTGGGGGGGGGAATACTCAAAACATCAATTTCATCATAAAATCCTTAAAACTTCATGAAAATGTTAGTGGTAAAGGGAATAAATACAGGAGTTAAGAGGAAATCAAACAAGGTATGGAGGGATTTTATTTCATCCTGTTAAATTTTAGGTCCATAGTATGGCTATTAAAGTCGAAATTGGTTGTTTAGAAGAGTTAGGCTACCTGAATTTTAAGGATTGACTAGATGGAGCAAGTACTCCGTTTCCAGTTGTACCGAGAAGGAAATTTTGATGAATGTGTGTCTAAATATTTACATAAGCTTAAATCACACAAAAACCTGTAGGAAATATTATCCAGAACTAATTCGGCACTGGGATCTGAAGAGTATTGTTGACAGTTCTGTAATGAAACGTGTTACTGCTTCAGCTGTTACGTATAATTTATTGCAGTTGAAGTAATGAATACAGATATCCATAGATTCACTTTCCTCTGTAGAGGGGTTATACATAACTGGAAGAGGGTCAAGAACGGGGTTTTTTAATGAAGATGGCAAGAACAAAGGTGCTGGGAATGGAGAAATGCTGGTGAAGGTTAAAAAAAAAGCTTTGAAAAATGGTTGGTTTTGTAATTAACCCAGAATAAAGTCAAGTTGCTCCTGCTCTATGCTAGTGAAGTCTGTGGAATAAATAGCAAAAAAAGAGATGTTACCAGATTTATAATCACTGAGGTTTGTGGATTTTGGAATTTTACTTTTCCTTTCTGTTTTTAGAGAAGATATGTACGCTCAGGACTCTATTGAACTGTTGACGACATCTGGTATCCAGTTTAAAAAGCATGAGGAAGAGGGAATTGAGACACAGTACTTTGCAGAACTACTCATGACATCAGGAGTTGTACTGTGTGAAGGAGTCAAGTGGCTTTCCTTTCATAGGTAAATTCTGCATGTTAAATATTTGGGGTGTCAACATCTGTTACTGAATTCTAGAGCTTGGATTTCACATTTTCTGCAATTAAGTGCTGTGAATCTGATGGTGTATGTAGCACATGGCTTGGTTGATAAACCTTAGAAAATGTTTCTACTGTAACACCTCTAACACCTTTCTCTGAACAGAGAATAGAGGGTACAGGGGGTACTGATGTTTTATATAAGGTGTTTACATGATAACCAGGAAACTGTGAAGCTGAAAACCATGAGACTCCTCAGCCAGAAGGTGGTGCTGTACACGTGCAAGTAATAACACTAACAGTGATGGAAGTGAACTATGCCTAAGCAACTCTTGAACGAATCCTATTTGTGTAATGGGAGAGACCGCCACAGAATTATCAGTGAAGAGTTTTATAAAGCACTTTAAAATTTGTTGTAAATTTCCTGGGAATCTGGGCAGCAGAAAATTACTCATCCTGGAAGGAGATGACTGATAAGTCTTAATTCTAGCTGCAGTAATGAATATAGTTTACTGTTTATTCCATCACAGGAACCCATCTTTCAAGTAGAAATAGAAATGTGAATGCTAAATCTCTATGAATCTGTTAAGGTACAAAAGGTTTTTAGAATGGTAGTAATATTTAACACTTTAAAACCTATGCAGTAGTCATTGTGTAGCCAAACACGTGCTAGAGATACTTCACACTTTTTGCAAGCAACAGTGTCTTGAAAGGGTTATTGCTATGTAATGCCCTCGAGTTGATGTCTTAAATGCTGGTTGCTAAGAAAATCAATAAAGGCAGAGTGAATGTTTTAGCTGACACATGTTTCCTTACAGTGTTATTCATTTTTATCACTCATGCTGTATTGGTGAGTAGTAGTATGTAAATGATGAAATTAGAAAAAATCGTAATTCTTCATTCATAAGTATTAAATGTTGGAGGAGACAAATTCACATGGAATTACAGAAGTATTTATGCTATAAACTAACTGAAAGATAAGGATTGCTTTGGTAACAAATGTAAAGCAGGAGTAGAAGGGTCCATATAACATTCTGTTGCAGAAGTCACCATTTTCATTTGCTCTGTAGAAAGAAGTGTTAGGCTGAGTTTCCAAAGGAGGGGATTTGGAAAAAAAAGACAGTTAAAAAAAGGAGGATCCTCTGAGTACAGTTGTCACTTACATCTTCCACTTACAGCTGTCTCGACTCACAATATGACTGCAAAATAATCTTGCTATCTTGCTACTAGGGTAGCACCTTGTGGAAGAATACTGTAACAAGAATGCCATAAACTGTCAAAATAACTACAAAGGCCAAAGTTTTTTTTCAGCTTCTTAAACCCATTATTATCGTCTCTTTTGTGTATATTTGTGATTTACACTTGACTAGAGAAATATAACTTGGATGATTCAAGGGAAAGGGGGACAGGTTATGCATATAACTGATGCATCAGCAGAGATTGTCGTGTAGAAGCAGCTTCAGCCTCAAAATGGTGTTTTCCCAATGTTGTCTGATGACTTTTAGGGCCTGGTATAAGGTTTACCTGAGCCATTCTTACACTAGGGATTCTTTTTTAAGCATTTTTATATTTAGTGTGTGTAATTCCTGACTAATAGGCTGGTTGAAGTGTAGTACAAGCCATGTGCAATAATGCCATTTTTACTAGTGCAGCTTACGATGCATTTTTGGAATGGCTTTATTAACGGAAGTCCATTTTCTTCTGTGCTAAGTTCTGTTGTTGATTTCACTGAACATGTCTTTAGAAATCCTCTTAAGACAGCTATTCCAGCAAATGTTTGTCAAACACTGGTTATCGGAGAGTATTTAAAGGCTTTTGGTCTTTGCCAGGGCTTGTTGATACTCTCTTGAGCATAAAAGCCTGGAGTAAGTGTTAAGTTCCAAGGAAACCAAGATTGCACAAAGCTATATATGAGTATGGGTCATATAAAATGTGCCACAAAGAGTAGTAAAAACAGGTGTTTCTAAATATATTTTAGATTGATTGTGATTATGTGTTATCAGCAGGATATTCAGCTAGAAATTTGTTTCATGTAGGCCCTTCATGCAGTAGTTCTTTGACTACTGAAAAAGCTGTGCTTGATGGTTGGTGTCTCTGCTATTGCTTCCATTTTTTTAAAGTGCTCTAATTACTACTAACCCTTAAAATTAAAGTCCCATAGGAATTGAGCAGAGGGGAATTACTCCTTTCTCAATGTGAGGTTATGGTTTGTTTTTTATTTCCCAGTCTTTGATTTCCTTGAACTCTTACGCAGTTTCTTTCTAAGCTCTTAGCTTCTCTAGTAGTTCTCTTTGTGTGCTTTTTGTCTCTGCATTTGGTACAGGTGCCTTGGCACCCTGACATGTTGGCAAATCAGTGTGGACCTGCAGTTCTGACAGACACCAGTGAAGAAACATTTGCACTGTTACCAATTCTTGTGTACTGCAATGTCATAGGCAACTCCATCAAATCTTTTGAGTGTGTGTGCATTAAAATGTACTTGAGTGAATGACAGAGGACGGGGAAGCCCTGAATTTCTGATCTTTGTCTCAGTCAAAAGAGCTCTGAGTGCTTGGCAGTCTAGCAAGTTATAAAGAAACAGCTCAAATGCTGGTTTTGTGGGTTTTCAGCTGACCTGCTGAAGCTTTTGAGTGTCCACTTGTGTGCAACCTCCTCTGTTTACCTTTGGAGGGTCTGTGTAAACATGCTTTTTTGAAAACAAAAAACAAATGTTTTGGGGATGCTGGAAAGTTCCAAGCTATCATGTTTCAATAATCATTTGTGTCTAACTGATTTTAGTAAAATTTAATCTGTTGGCTAACTTCTGTTAGCTCATTATAAAATGAAGTAAGGGTTTCTCAGCTCTTGCAGGGTTTGATTTTTTTCAGAGACTTGATGCTTGAGTAGAATTCATGGTTAATTGCCTGAGGTCTTGGTTAATTGTCTGAATTCTTTCTGGATAGTACCGCAAAAAAAATACAGGCATGTTTGATCTTCTCTATGGTCTTGTTGCCTACAGCTGCCCAGGTTCAGTGAATAAACAAAGCAAATGTCTGTAATAGGAGTGCTTATGTTATATAGCTCCGTGGACCGTGGCTTCCTGCACTAAGCAACTTAGGTGATTATATTAGAAATGGTGAAAGTTTTTTAAGGAAAGGAAGCCTATGGGCTTCAGGGTATAAACCAACCACTAATTGCCTGTTAAAGGATTAGAAGAAAACTTTTTTAATGAGCAGGTAATTACATAATTGCTCACCCATGGACTTTCTTACCCTTGTGTTAGCATTCAGCAGTGGCCACTCAAAATTTTTTTAACTGGATATATTTTAGTCTTGAATTGGAGTGACAGTTTTTATGTCTGTGTAAGCTTGGATGTGCTGCAGTCTCCAAGAGACAAAACTGTGTAATTCTCAATCAAAATTGCACATTTGTGATACCCACTCCTTCTCAAAATATGAATCCTAAATGAATGATGACTTTTCTTTTCTTGCAGTGCTTCCTTCTTAAGAGAAAGTGGAAGTGTTGGACAGCATCTGTTTTGTAGTAATTCAGTCATGTACATAATTTTTCTTTTTTGGAAGAGAAGTCAAAAAAGTTGGGTTTTTTTTTTTTGATGAGGAGTAGCACAAATACTTTTTTTTTTTACGTTAAAAATTTTAATGTGGCTGTTCCATTTGAGCCATGAGGATAATCAGTGTAAGGAATTCAGTGAGTTAATAAACTCTAGTCTCTAGAGGAAGAAGTCTCCTTAATCCTGAACAGTCTTTTTTACATCTTTTTGAGCAGTCTTTTTTGCTAATATGGCTTTTTTCTTTTCTTTAGAGGGCTTTGTGCTGATGCAGGCTTTCCCACCTTCCCTCCCCCCTCAGATGATCTAATAAAATTAAGCTTCCAATCTCCTGTTTTGCCAAGTATACTGCAGTTTTTACTTTGTAAGACTCTGTTGAAATCCTTCTTTTTCTTTGGCTTCTTTGCTCCTTGGCTGGTGGCTGCTGCTGTGGAGATTGGAGGGCAGCCAGCACAG
This sequence comes from Sclerurus mexicanus, assembly GCA_013396755.1. Classification (NCBI taxonomy): domain Eukaryota; kingdom Metazoa; phylum Chordata; class Aves; order Passeriformes; family Furnariidae; genus Sclerurus; species Sclerurus mexicanus. The sequence continues at coordinate 778,553 of VWZF01003493.1, read as the reverse complement.
CTTCAAAGCACCAGATGTAGTGCGGGATTTGTTCATCATGAAATTTTTAGAGCACTGGAAACCCCCATGGGAGAACTGCAGTACCTTTTCTGTATCTTGTATTATATGGACTTAGAGGAAACAGTCCATTCAGTCCCAGTATGTTCAAGGTTTTTCTACCCTCTGTCCAGAAATTCATAATATAAGGATGGTGTAGAGAACAAAAAGTAATCCTATTTACTCTGAGTATGCAAGCTGAAGCCTTAAGCCTACATCAGAAGTCACCAGTCTGTGGATTCTAAATATCCACAGGATCACTGGTACAGTGCTCTTAACTGATTTGTCTTTTCTGTTGCTCATCTCACAGTCAAAGATCTTGGTCAATAGTTACCAAGTTGCAAAATCCTTGGTTTTGCATGTGATCCTTGTGCATTCAAGAATTAACACAAAGGCTTAAACTGGGAATTTGGAGTCTTTAGTGGCCACCTGTTCACTTGAATCAGCTCTATGCTAAGGTTCCTTAAATAGCAAAACTGAGGAAGCCTTTAGTAGAGGCAGCCCTGCTGTGTGTTTTCATCTTCTTTGTTAGTACAGGCATTTTTAAAATTGCGTGTCACTAGAATCTAGGAACTGATATGGTTTAATGCAAACTTAATAACCTAGAAGAGAACATATCAGTCCCTCATCTGATTCAGTGCATATATGCACATGAGCAGTCTTGCAAGTACAAGGGATCAGAACAGATCAGATTCATGATCAGGTCATGAATAATCTGGTTTGTAATTGCTGCCTTCCCAGGGAAAAGCATAACTAGTCATCACTATTTTTTGTTGTGGTGTTTAGTCCTTCTTAATACTTGACATCTGTCTTTCCTATACTTTAAACCCTTTTGTTTCCTCTCATAACCCTTTGTAAAAAAGTATGTGGTTTTACCTTTTACTGCTGCACCCCGTTTCTTTGTCCTCTTTCTTCAGTCAAGCTATTGAGGAGGAAGCCTTTCCAAACTCTTCTACCATGCCGACTTTAATACCTCAGTTTCTTCTAACAAATGTGTACTGCTCAGTTATCTTGCTGCCTCCTGCAGACTTACATGTACACACAAGAATTTTTCCAGCTTACTCTGTCATTGCCTCCAGAAAGAGTAACAATCTACAACCTATTAAATTTTTCAGTTGTGTGTGTGCAGATTTAATTGGGAAAGTTGAAAGACAAGCCCTCTTCTTCGTTGCTGAGGGTTAAACTTTCCTCCAGGCATAAACATGCATTGGCTCTGGAAACTCATTAATCTTTTGTATTTCAAGAACTGTGGAAGTTTCTCTGTGTCTCACTCAGTTTGTAGTGAGAAACTCCAGTCCCTGTGAAAGAAACCAGCATAAGAGTCTGTCTGGTGTAAGTTCTTGTTATCAGATGAAGACCCAGCAGCACTGTCTTATCTCAGGATTTAGAGAAACTCCTGTAGGCAGATCTTTTTGCTTCTTCACTTGGCCTCATTCAGACTAAATTGTTTTCTCTGGGAATCTGCGATGGGACTATTAACATTGAAGTTTAGTTTTTTCATAGAAGTTGGTCTTAACTGCATTAAAATTAAGCAAAATGTCCTGTTAATGTACAATAAAGTCTTGATGTCGGAAGTGAGAAGGATGCTTGTAAGTTATTTGCTTATATTGTTTTTGTTATTAATTTGTAGTGGATATGACTTCGGCTATCTAATCAAAATCCTGACAAACTCCAATTTACCTGAGGAAGAGTTGGACTTCTTTGAGATACTGCGATTGTTTTTCCCTGTCATCTATGATGTAAAATATCTCATGAAGAGTTGCAAAAACCTGAAGGTAAGTAATCTGTTAACGGCTCAGAACAAATTTTGTGTTTGGAGACAGAGTATTTTGTGCTTAAAAATACTTATTTTCTGTATTTTTGTTGTCTGATTTTGCTTTAGTAGTCCCTTCTAGGCATTGTCTCAAGCTTCATTTGTTTAATACTAAGGGCATTGATAGAAGCAGACAGGAGCACAAATCAATTTTTATAACTACTTAATAGTTAAAATATCGTGGGTATACTGTATGTACAGTTCTGTGATAGATAATAAACCCATGTTTGGAACTAATTCTTCATTTCCTTATCCATAAGAATTGATGGGTTTCATATACTCATTTCCTCATTGGCAGTCTGCTGAAGGACTGCAGTCATCTAGGCAAAGGTAAATGCAATGAAGATGATGTGGAAGTGTCTTGGGAAGAGGAATGGAGTGAAGAATGTTTCAGATGGCCCTGTAAGGAACAGTAAACAACAGCATATGTTCAGGGACAACATGTGACTTCTAGGGAAAAAAATGAACTAGAAATTAATCTTTAATGTCAGGCCAGCGAGACTACTAGTTGGCTCACTCTATCAGGCATAAAATTTGAATACTTTATTGGACTGGAGAATGAATGGGAACTGGAACTAAGTGTGTGAAGGGGAAGATGGCAAGTGAAAGAAGGATGCTAAAGGCACTGTTAAGAGCCTTAATTGCCAAAGAACTGTTAAGAGTGTGGACTGCTGCTGGAATGAGGTGCATCGCTCAATTGAGGCAATTGATTACTTGTTGCTCTTACAGAAAGTAGCTTGACTTTCTAGGCTTTCTTAATGAAAATCTGCAGGAAAAAGAGAACGTTCACCTTAGTAAAACCAAATCCTAACTAAAGAAGGACTTGCCACTTCACTGTACTGAACAAGTGATTTGTGTGCTGTTTATAGTCCTCTGCTTCTGAGATAAACTAGTGGAGTGTGTTACTTTGAGTAGTAGCCTATTTGTGTTGGAAGTAAATTGTGTGGAAAGTAAATTAACTTTGTTAATCAAAGTATCCTTGAAAATGTAGGCCACCCTTCCAGTTAGTAAGAAAAGTGTACCTGTGTTCATCTACAGTTGTAGCTGATACAATCAGCTGTGCAAATGGCTGAGTATTAGAGAACATCTTGGAAACAGTTATCTCCACAGAGGCCAGGTGCAAAAATCAAGTGCTCCTAAACTTCTTAAACAAGAAGTCTTAAACAAGTGGTGGTGGGGAACCTCCCCAAAAAAACCCTTATTTTCTCACTCGTGCTGAAGCAAAGTAAAGCATCTGGTGTCTTAGTGATGGTGACACACTTAGCAAGAACAGAATGTATATTCTAAATTTAGTGACATAGGAAAGGCAATAGATTGACGTTCTGTGTCACTGTTCCAGAGGAGACATTCCCAGTGGGTTTATGTGGGAAGGGATTGTAGTTCCTGACGTTTCATTAAGACATAATTGTGTGTAACCTGCATTGTATAGAAACACTGAGATCTTTTGAAAGACAAGAAGAACCTTCACAGGTCTTTATTTCAGCAAACCATAAGAACAAGGGTGATTTTTTTTTTCAGAGCTGAATATGTAGGTCAGCCTTCCTGCAGTAAATTTTGATCCTGTCACCTCACCTGCAGACTGATAATGACAGCAGGGGAAGGGAAATGGACTATCTTGCCCCTTGAAATTTACCAGTGATGAAATGATGGTGGACTTGAGCTGTACTGTGAGAAGCTGCCTGAAACAAATTACTAAACATTCAGTGGTCTGATTCTAAAAATCCATTCACTGTCTCCTAATGTGTGTCACTTTCAATTTCTATTAAATTGCAGTGAATTGAACAGCCGTGCTGTTGTCTTTTATTGACTTGTCTAAGTTATTTTTCATAAGAAAGTCACTGATCTGCTCTAGGTCCCCCACTCTGTCCCCACACAACAAAAAAAAAAGATTTTTGGTATTGGAAAGAGAAATATGTTTCAGGGTTGGAAAGCTCTTTTTGTGGAATTAAGTGCTCTGTGAACTTACAGTATATTATTCTGACTTTACTGGCATGCAGATTGGGTGTTAACTTGAGATATTCAGGTAGTATAAGTTGAACTTGCTTATTCTCTAAGACTCTTTTTATGTAGAGCATTCCAAAACTTTTGATAATGGTGGCAGTCCTAAGGAATGTAGATTGATAGAGCTTTTTGGAAACTTGTTTTTAATATGGGGATTTGTACAGAACAATGAATTCTGGGACTGTGCTGTGAAATGAGAATTTGAACTGGGTTTGCTGTTGACTGTGGTGGTGTGATTATGTAAATGATTCTGTGGCCTTTTTCTTGAAAGGCTGATACTCTCAAAATTTGGGAAGATCTTGTCCTTCTTCTCCAAGAGTGAAGTGTACTTATCTGGAGTGCAAAAGTCTTGCCTGAAAGAGAATCTCAGGAGCCTATTAATTTTCTGTCCTGGTTCTGGCCAGCACAGGTTTAATTTTTGCAGTAGCCAGGAGGGGGTGTGGCTAGGATATGGTGGTTATTCTATACCACCTCACATCATTTTCTGGGGTAGGGAGTAGGGCTTACCTCTGTGGCAGAGGGAACAGTCAGATATTGTTGGGAGATTCTGCAGGGTGAGCAGTAATGTTTCTTTTCTTGTACACTCTGTCATTGGTATTGTTGCTGTTCCTGTTTGGTTTCTTATCTCATTGCTGTTTTCCAGTAAATTGTTCATATTCCAACCTGTGTTCCTTACTTTTTGTGCCTACAGTTCTCCTTCCCAGCCTGCCACAGGGGAGGGCAAAGAGGGGCATGAGTGACCTATATGTTTTGTAGAGGTTTCAGTGGGAATGCTAAACTGGAGAATACCATTCCTAAGCCATGAGAGCCTTATTTGACACCCAATGTGGTGCAAAAAGGGTTGAGATAACAGATCTGACCCTAGACTAGGTTGGAAACAAATCTGACCTAAGCACTTGTATTAGATCCAGAGCCACTGGTCACAATGCTGCTTTGTCTGTTCATGTGGTTGTGGTACCTAACCCTGTATATGTTTCTGTATATGCACTATGTGCCAATTGTGATACTCTTTTTCAGAGCAGGGAGAGGGATCAGGATTGCTTTGTTGGTGTATTGTGGGGTATCAGTGTATGACATGAAAGCATCAAGGGCAGGAAGGGTCATTTGGGCCATGTATTCGGTGCTGTGCTCCTGATCCTGCCCTGAGCCCTAGGGAGTTGGTTAATAATTGTACCCAGTCTGTTGGGAGAACAGGGCAGAATGATTTCCCCAGCTTTTCATCTCCTTTTTCTCCTTCAGGCCTCTTAAAACAGCTTTTCAGAATTTTGAATTTCCTTTGCATGTTAAGGGAAGCATGCCCTTGTTGCTATGTCTCCTCAGTATAGCCTAGTATGACCATGCTACCCTATATTTAGGGTAGCATGGTCAACACCATGTCTACAGTCAGGATGGAGATTTCTAGGAATGCCAATCAGAGATCTGCCCTGAGGGTGGATAGTCATGACTGACATGGAATATGAGAGAAAATGGGTCAGTTTTGGGGAAAATTCTCTGTTCCAGTGGTTTGCTCAAATGTTTGTCCTGAACAGGACCCTGATAAAGTGACAGAATATTTGCAAGGAGAATGCTGTGGCAACTCCGTAGAGGAGCAACTGATTGCATTGTGTTGGGCCCTGGCTGCTCTTTACTGGACACAGTTCAATACTAGACATCACCCTTAGGGGGAAGAGGAAGAAAGGAGACCAGCAGCTGCTTCAGAAGTGATTGGTGCCAAAGCACAGCTCCTCCTGGCATCCTGACTGCCAGTGCTGGTGTGGCTGTTCAAAGGGAAAGTCCCTTCTGTGCATCATGCCACTGTGGGGAGTAAGTGGATTGCATTGGTCACACAGCGAGCTCAGATAGGAAATTCCAATCACCCCCAAAATCTTGGAAGTCATCATGAGCTCTCCTGGAGGTGAAATTTTCAGATTATCATCAGAAGAGCAGAAAGAGAAGGTGACATGTGCTGAGAAGGCCCCACCATATAACCCGTTACCAGTAAATGAAAAGCAACGTGCTCTCTTCACTGATGGGTTCCTTTNCAAGGAGAATGCTGTGGCAACTCCGTAGAGGAGCAACTGATTGCATTGTGTTGGGCCCTGGCTGCTCTTTACTGGACACAGTTCAATACTAGACATCACCCTTAGGGGGAAGAGGAAGAAAGGAGACCAGCAGCTGCTTCAGAAGTGATTGGTGCCAAAGCACAGCTCCTCCTGGCATCCTGACTGCCAGTGCTGGTGTGGCTGTTCAAAGGGAAAGTCCCTTCTGTGCATCATGCCACTGTGGGGAGTAAGTGGATTGCATTGATCACACAGCGAGCTCAGATAGGAAATTCCAATCACCCCCAAAATCTTGGAAGTCATCATGAGCTCTCCTGGAGGTGAAATTTTCAGATTATCATCAGAAGAGCAGAAAGAGAAGGTGACATGTGCTGAGAAGGCCCCACCATATAACCCGTTACCAGTAAATGAAAAGCAACGTGCTCTCTTCACTGATGGGTTCCTTTCATTGTAGGGACAAACTGAAAATGGAAAGCAGCTCTATGAGCCCTACGTGGTGGGTTGCAAAGCTATTGAGGGTCACGGTAGATCAAATCAGGCTGCAGAACTGAAACTCATCCAGCTGGAGATATTGCTGAATAAGAGACATGGCCACCACTGTACCTTTACACTGACTCTTGGATGGTAGAAAATGCTCTGTAGGGATGGCTAGACCAATGGAAAAAGGCCAGTTGGCAGCCCAGAGGAAAACTCATCNTGCCACTGTGGGGAGTAAGTGGATTGCATTGGTCACACAGCGAGCTCAGATAGGAAATTCCAATCACCCCCAAAATCTTGGAAGTCATCATGAGCTCTCCTGGAGGTGAAATTTTCAGATTATCATCAGAAGAGCAGAAAGAGAAGGTGACATGTGCTGAGAAGGCCCCACCATATAACCCGTTACCAGTAAATGAAAAGCAACGTGCTCTCTTCACTGATGGGTTCCTTTCATTGTAGGGACAAACTGAAAATGGAAAGCAGCTCTATGAGCCCTACGTGGTGGGTTGCAAAGCTATTGAGGGTCACGGTAGATCAAATCAGGCTGCAGAACTGAAACTCATCCAGCTGGAGATATTGCTGAATAAGAGANACTGAAACTCATCCAGCTGGAGATATCGCTGAATAAGAGAAATGGCCACCACTGTACCTTTACACTGACTCTTGGATGGTAGAAAATGCTCTGTAGGGATGGCTAGACCAATGGAAAAAGGCCACTTGGCAGCACAGAGGAAAACTCATCTCGGCTGCTGAGATGTGACAAGACGTCACTGCCCAGGTAGGGAAGTTGCCTGTAAGAGTACATCATGTAGGTGCACACATACCAAAGAGCTGGGCTACCGAAGAGCTTCAGAACAATGGACAGGGGGATTGAGCTGCCAAGATTAAAGCATCTCAGTTTGATCTGGATTGGCAATATAAAGGTGAATTATTTCTGGCTTGTTGGGCCCATGACACCTCAGGTCAAAAGGGAGGAGATGCAACGTGGAGATGGGCTCATGATTGCGGGGTGGACATGCACACTATCTCCCAGGTTATCCACAACTGTGAAATGTGTGCTGCAGTTAAGCAAGCCAAACTTGAAAAGCCCCTGTGGTATGGGGAATGATGGTAGAAATATAAATGTGGGGAGGCCTTGCAGATTGATTGTATCATGCAAACCTGCCAAGGCNAATGCTCTGTAGGGATGGCTAGACCAATGGAAAAAGGCCACTTGGCAGCACAGAGGAAAACTCATCTCGGCTGCTGAGATGTGACAAGACGTCACTGCCCAGGTAGGGAAGTTGCCTGTAAGAGTACATCATGTAGGTGCACACATACCAAAGAGCTGGGCTACCGAAGAGCTTCAGAACAATGGACAGGGGGATTGAGCTGCCAAGATTAAAGCATCTCAGTTTGATCTGGATTGGCAATATAAAGGTGAATTATTTCTGGCTTGTTGGGCCCATGACACCTCAGGTCAAAAGGGAGGAGATGCAACGTGGAGATGGGCTCATGATTGCGGGGTGGACATGCACACTATCTCCCAGGTTATCCACAACTGTGAAATGTGTGCTGCAGTTAAGCAAGCCAAACTTGAAAAGCCCCTGTGGTATGGGGAATGATGGTAGAAATATAAATGTGGGGAGGCCTTGCAGATTGATTGTATCATGCAAACCTGCCAAGGCAAGTGGTATATGCTGATGGTAGTAGAAACAACCATTGGACAGCTGGAGGTGCACCCTGTGCCTCATTCCACTGTCTGGAACACCATCCTAGGCCTTGAAAAGCAAGTGCTGTGGTGACATGGCACCCCAGAGATACATGCAATGGCACTCCTTTTAAGAACAGCCTTATAAACACCTAGGCTAGAGCACATTTCAAATATGCACCAGCCTCTGGGAAAATCAAACTGTACAATGGACTGTTAAAAACCACATTGAAAGCAATGGGTGATGGGGCCTTCAGACATTGGGATCTGTATTCAGTGAAGGCCACCTGATTAGTTAACACCCAAGCCTCCACCAATCAGGCTGTCCCTGCCCCATCAAAACCTCCATGTACCTTAGAAGGGGAAAAAGTCCCCATGGTACTTATGAGGCATATGTTAGTAAAGACAGTTTGGATTAATTGTGCCTCATGGAAAAGCAAACCCACCCATGGGATTGTTTTTGCTCATGGATGTGGGTGCATTTGAAGGGTAATAGAGAGGGACAGGGAAACGCGATGTGTACCTCAAGGGGATTTGAGTTTTGGGTGAGAAGAGTCTGTAACATTGCATTGTATCCTGTTGGTTGCTGAATGACACTGCCACTGTATGCCATAACTACCATGGCCAACGAGTATGGACTGCTCAAGATGCACTGGTAGTGAGCTCCTGGTGCAGCTTGCAACCAGCCAACAGCACACCATCCCTTCTGCCCTGGAAGACATCTAGGATGGATAGAACCCACAGTCGTGGACTAAATGAACTTAACAGACATATTGGAAGGATGGCCATTTTTTATGGAAATTATACTTCTGCTTGTGTGTATTTATATGTACGTATATGGTTGGATGTTGTAGCATTCAGGAATGACATAGATGGTATAGAATAAGGGGTGGATAATGTCCTGGTTCTAGCCAGGACAGGATTAATTTTTGCAGTAGCCAGGAGGGGACATGGCTGGGACACAGAGGTTATTCTATACCACCTCACATGGTTTTCTGAGGATGGGGAAAGGGTGCTCTTCTGGGTCAGCGTAGTGTGGCAGAGGGAGCGATTGAGTAATGCCAGGGATTTCTGCAGGGTGAGCAATAATAGTTTCTTTTCTTGTACACTCTGTCATTAATATTGTTATTAATGCTGTTATTGTTCATTTTCTTATCTCATTTCTGTTTTCCAGTAAATTGTTCATATTTCAACCTGTGATTTTTATCTGTTGTGCCTCCAAGTCTCCTCCCCAGCCTGCCACAGGGGAGAGAAAATGGGGAGTGAGTGAGCAGCGTGTGGTTTGGAGTAGTTTGATTGGGAACACTAAACTGGAGAATACCATTTTCAGAGACAATTTTTTTTCTGTAATTATTACACTTACAGACCAAGAAGTTTTACACAAAAATCGTGTGATCTGTATTTACAAATATATATACACATGGCATTAAAAGCACTATTTTCAAAGCTGATAGGCACTGCTAATTTGCAGCTTGAGGAAGTAGAGAAGTTGGTACCTTTGAAAGGGTTTGGGTCCAGCTGCTGTTGTGAATTAGCAGCTTGTTATTTGAGTTAGAAAGCAGAGAATATGCTTGTGTCTGAAATGCACTCTTTTCCTCGATGGCCACCAACACTCAGCGTGATTTTGAGAGTGCAAGCTGACAGCATGTCTGCAAGTGTTCAAATGCTCTATCCAAGCACATAAAACAAACTGGCTTTAGTGCTTAACTTATGCATATAGATGTACCTTATTCTTCTGTAAACTATGTTCCTGCTGCTTAAGACAGAATAAAAAGAGCTATAGTAGTAAACTTGGTGAGTAGTAGTAGTAGTTGGTTTGTAGCTGTTACTTAGGAATGTTATTACTGAAGCTTCCATTTGTTTAAACAAAAACCTGGACCCAAACGTGTTGCTGTAGGAGTCACTGGAATTTTCGTAATGATTGATTTGATTTTCAGGTCACGTTCCTGTATTGCTCCATGAGCTTTACATTTGACTGTTATGCTTTTGCATCTTACTGCTTCCATTCCTGTACTTAAAACAGGTTAAGAGTGCAAGGAAAGGTGAACTCTGGGAATTCTTTCTTTAAAAGCAGTGCCTCTGTGCCACATTTTTGCCTTGCAAAGCTTGCGGCAGCACTTAAGGATTTTGTCTGTCTGGTTTTTTTAAAATCTTTCTAGACCTTAAAGAATGTGCATGTGCTTTAGTCTTTTCAGTAGCTTTATAGTTTATTGAATTAAAAAAAGAATTGTTTTACAATCATGTGCTCACAGCATTAAAAGATTGCAGTTACAGTGTAACATGTCTGTCCTTCAGCTGGTTGGTGTTATCTCTGTAAAACCAAACCAAAGTCTGGCAGGTTTGCTCCCACACATAGCAGTTATTACTAGTTTGGAGGGGACACTGAAAAGAGGTTTATTTAGGCACTCTGCAGTTAAGGGGATAGTTTTTCACGTAAGCTTATAGGGAAAAAAAATTGTTTCAAAACTGAAGAAGTTTTATGTTTTAGAGCAGATTTATAGTTTTGCAGCTTTGGCACGTTGTCTACACCTTCACAGTCTGTCCTTTTAATCTGTTGTATCAGCATTCAAAATGGACAATTACCGTTTTAAATTGTTCCCTTTCTGTATGTCAGATATTGTTATAATTTCTTTAAGAATTAAGTTTTCTTGCGTGTGTGTCTGTTATATATACATCTTTAACAGAAGAGCCTGCTACACCATTGTATTTAGTATCTTAGAAAGCTAGTTGCAAGATGATGGATTTTTTTTTTTGCATGTTTTTTCCCTTATTCTCTTACGACAGTTAATGAAACAAACTTTTAAGAGGGGTAGAATGTCTTGTAGAGGTAGAGAGAGCACTACCTTCCTCTTTTAACTCTGCCAGCTCGTTTCTAAATGCCTGTGATCTAACATATTCCTGGACTCCCTGTAGTGTTCAAGATACTCAAGAATATTCTCGGGTTTTGTGAAGGGGTGTGGAAAAACTCTCAGCTTAATTGTTGAAAGGCTAGTGGGGAGAAAAAGGTCTGTTTCAGAGGAAGCCTAGGCACTTTAACACATGGAGGCATATGGGCATCTCTTTTGTAAGTACTTGAACTCTTGTTTTTTAAAAGGTAAAAACATCATTCTACACTTTTGTTCAAATAGAAGTACAGGAACACCTGGTTTTGTTCTTAAGCGTTGCCAGTCTGACTTTCAACATCTTGAAGAAATTAAGTAATGACATCTGGTTACTAGAGAAGCTGGAACATGAGGAGTAGTAGTTTTGTTGGTTGCAGGTACTGCCTTATTTATTCAATACTGTCAGAGAATTTGAATACTGCTGTTAATACAGAAAGTTTGATTTTCCAGGTCTCCATTTATCTAGTATAATGACTGTTTCAACTACTGTGCAAATGTTAAAATATACCTGAGGTTGTGCCACCTGTGTAACAGATTTTCCCAAATATGGCTGTTCTGTTTCCTGATTTATCTTTTTTTAGCAGTTAACAAAAATGCATTCTTTTTCAGGGTGGATTACAAGAAGTGGCTGAGCAGTTAGAGCTGGAAAGGATAGGACCACAGCATCAGGCAGGATCCGATTCTTTACTCACAGGAATGGCCTTTTTCAAAATGAGAGAAGTAAGTGAATGTATTGTTTTTATTTCCATGAGAGTAACGTGCTATGATACTCACAGGCAATTGCTGATTCTGATAAGTTTGTGGTATTTTAAGGAGGTTTCTGAAGGGCTTCAGGGTTCAATCCTTTCTTGACAGAAATAAGACTTAGCTGTATTTTCCCTGGAGTAAGTGTGCACCAGCCTTACTGATTCTGTGCTGCTTACCTGCTGTGAGTGAGTATTGCTTCATATTTCCAGCCTGTGCCTGGCTTTTGGATTTTTTGTGAATTTTGTTTTGGGTTGTTTTTTTCCTTACCTGATTTGCAGGGTGCCTTTTTTTAGGTGGCTGCTGCAGTGAGTTATGAGCTGCTGGAGCCAAACTCCTTTTTGGGAGACTGTACTCAAGCCAATTTTTTTTAGAGCTGCTGCTCAGTGTAATACCCAGCTGGGGTGCACTGCTGCTTATGACAGGCTCAGAGGTGGGGAAGGAGTGTTGACTAACCACTTCTAGCTAAACTTTCAGGCTATAGGTGTATTAAACAGTGACTTTCAGGCTGCTGTAGAGAACGTCCATGCATTTCTTCTTCTTTACCTTTAAGTGAAGCACAAATTAACTAACATTCTAAAAGATTATCCGTCAATTTAAGGTTTACAGCAAGGAAAACCAGGTTTTATAAGCTACATACTTCCTTGCTACTTGTCAGCATACAACAGGAAGATATTAGGATATTTTGCATTAGCAGAACAATCAAATATTGATCCTGGAACGCAATTGCACTGGAGAAATGCCAGTGCATCACAACATGGCATTCTGCCAGCAATTCAGTGTCATTTGCCCTGTCAAAATAGATGGTAATATCAAACCTCATCTTTTAATAATGTTAAGTACAGTATGCTGAGGTGTCTAAATTCTGGAATCCAGCCTTTTGTATGAAGGAGAAAATGACCATGAGAATCTGACAAATACTGGTGAGACAGCTGCTGAAAAATAAACAATGTGGTTTAAGCTGGTTTGCTTATCCTAACACTCTGTTTTGCCTCTGCTGTAACTGTTGCAGTTGTCAAGCAGGTCATGGGCTACAGATGTAATAAAGAGGATTACGTGTCTGGTATGATACAAGCCCACTGTGGCCAACTGCTGTCTGCCTGTTAATTTGTTAATTTTTCACTCTTGAATTTGAAACAAAATCCAAAGAAAGGGAAGTATATGAAAATCATGCTTAAGATATAGCCTTTCAAATTAGTTTTATAGAGGAAAAGGTTCAAACCCATGATAATTTCTTTAATGACATCACAGAATCAGAATATGCTGAGTTGGAAAGGTCCCACAAGGATCATCAAGTCCAACTCCTGGCCCTGCACAGGACCATTCCCAAGGGTCACACCATGTGCCTGAGAGTATTGTACAAACACCTCTTGAACTGTGTCAGGCTTGGTGCTGTGACCACTTCCCTGGGGAGCCTGTTCCAGTGCCCAGCCACCATCTGGGGGAAGAACCTTTTTCTAATATCCAACCTAAACCTCCTCTGACACAACTTCAGGCCATTCCCTCAGGTCCTGTCACTGGTCACACAGAGAAGAGATCAGTGCCTGCCCCTTCTCTTCCCCTCATGAGGAAGTTGTAACTGCAGTGAGGTCTCCCCTCAGTCTCCTCCAGGCTGAACAGACCAAGTGCCCTCAGCCACCCCTCACACGGCTTCCCCTCAAGGCCCTTCACCATCTTCATTGCCCTCCTTTGGACACTCTCTAACAGCTTAATATCTTTCTTATATTGTGGTGCCCAAAACTGCACACAATATTCAAGTGAGGCTGCACCAGTTTACCAAAAGCTTTTACCAGGAGTAGGAATCTTTGAGGGCTTTTTAGCACAAAACACTTGCTTAATTAATCTCATAGACATGGATTGTGTTTTTTTTTTTCCTAGTACTTGTGGATATTCTTTGCAAATAAGGCTTTTCTAAATAAGAACACAGTAGTAAGCAGCACGAAATACATTAAATGTTGACTTTTAAAGCCTTTTCCTCAGAGTTCAGTATTTAAAAATGTATTTGTGGGTAAAAAGACTTCATTTTACAGTGCTTCTAGAGGTTCAAAGTTTTGTTACTAATTGCTGTGAAAGAGTTGCAACTTGCTTGCTGGGTTTTGTAGTGCCAGCCAAAAAAGTTACTCCTCTTTTTCTTTCCATCCAAAATAATTAAATTATGATACTACACCAGTAGACTTGTTGTTCTGGGGTTTTCCTGCCTGTTTATTTCTTTTAAGAACTGCTGAGGGCTTTAAAATTTTTAATTGAAATCTCTGATTCCTGCAGTACAGAACTTTTCATCCTGACTGTCTTAGATTTCTGATGTTGATGATGACTCAGAATGTCAACCACTGGATTGTCCAAGGTTGCCGTAAAGGTTTTAGGGTGAAAAATTTGTGTGTGTGTGTGTCTTCTTATTTTTGTGAGATAATTTGTGGTTTTATGCTTGAAAATGTGAGTCTGAAAAGTAGAGTTTCATTTGTCTTCCACTGAAAGGTTCCATTTGCAATTTAGATTTGTAAAGTCTAAATGCAGCCTTAGTACAAAATTTTGATGCTCCTTATTAAATGAAGTCCCCTTCTGTGTGGAGCTGGAAATGCATCTTTCTGCATTGCTCTAAACTCCATAATGGGTTTTGTGCTCGTTCTCCCCACCCCCAAACTTTTATATTATAAATCAGGATGTACTGCCGTTTCAAGTCAAGAGAGTGGTGAAAACTGTACACTGAGGAGCAGGTAAGAAAACAGGCGCTGGTGTGGATGCTAAGCATATGCCTGTAGTGCGAAACACCACAGAAATCAGATGGAGAAATACCTTTGTTGTACTTCCAGAAAAGGGAGTGATGGCTAATAATACAAAATTATGAAAACATTGTATTTGGCCATTTCAATGGGAAAGGTTTACAGGAAGATTGTATTTCTTGACAGATTTAAAGAATTGTGTCATATAGCACATTGTGATAATTTGTTGAGATTGTGTTATTATGTTAATTATATAATCTTTTTCACCTTGAGATTTAATATCTTATTCTAAAAAGAAAGTAACATTTTAAAACCTTTCTATTGCTCTGTTTAAACTGAACCTTTGCTAATAATTCATGTCTCTCTTTTAACCCTTCAGATGTTCTTTGAAGATCATATTGACGATGCCAAATATTGTGGCCACTTATACGGCCTTGGTTCGGGCTCATCTTATGTACAAAATGGCACAGGAAATGCTTATGAAGAAGAAGCCAACAAGCAGTCATGACATGAAATGAAAGGCCATCTTTTTGACCTCCACGTGCTTGTATATAGGTTTTATCTCTGGCTGAACCCCTTGGACAATAAGGCTTTTTTCCCCCCCTTTCTCAGCACACTTTCTTTTCTGCCTTTCTATGTACTAAACTTGACTGTTCCTATCACAGATTTTGATCTTAATATTGATATGTAAAATTTTCTGGGTTACATTTTGGCCTCTTAACTAGCCCGTTTGTAAAGAACCATGTATAGGATCAGTGTGGCAGAGAGAAGGGGAAAGTTGAATCATAATGAATAGTATGGTAAACTATATCGTTCTTCCAGTTTTTTGTCTCTTTCCTCTCCCTTCTCCAAATTAACTGGCTCTGATTGTAACTAACTTCCCCCTTCATGTCTGTTCTTTCCAGTATGCAGGCGTTTTAGCTATTCAAGATTGTGGACCATCAAATTTGCACTTTAGAGAGAGACTCTGATTCAGATCCTCTGTTTTATTTGAAATTTGTTTTGGTTTTTTCTTTTGCCCTCAGCTAGAATACAATCATCTGCCAAGTTCAGCAGCTTCACGCTGTATTCCCTTGGTATCTCAAGTCACTTATTTGCTGCATAATCTCTGTTTGTTCAAGCAAAACAAACTACTGAAATCATAGTAACTGCTTTTATTTTATTAGTGTTTGGTCATCCTCAAACACATCCTGCACGTGTCAACTGCTGGTTGGCCTGCTGCTTTAAAACCGCTCTGTGATGGGGGAAAGAGGCTTGAAAAAACAGCTTTACACCCTTCAGGAAAAGAACACCTGTGACTTTAGCCTTTTTGCCATTAAGCTGAGAGTTGAAGGATATGGGAAAAGTAGGAGTCTTATAATGGCACACCTCCCCTGATTAACCTCCTAGCTTTTATTCTAGTAATGTACACCTCAGATGTTTTTTACGAAGTCATATTTATTATGTACTTGATTTCATGATTTTTGTAAGTCAGTTTAGTTGAAGATAAAACCCAAAGATCTGAAAAAATACTATTTAATTGAATTATTGAATTAGAAGGACAATTAAATCATGCTTTTTTGTAGTTGTTACAAAGACAGATGTTACAGATATATGTTGTAAAACAACAAAATATAAATAACATACAGCTAATAAAGTTACCTGAGGAGTGTAATGCTAGTTTATTTTTGAGTATATCTTACAATATATTTTAGATATATTGTTTTAAAGGACCCTAGAGTACGTTCTCAACTCTGCATAGCATGTACACAGAGCAGTTGTGCAGGAAGGATTTTTGGTATTGAATAGCTAAATACTAGCCTGAAATGATGGAATGTGTGACATTGTGTGTCTGTGTGTGTGCGCGCGTATGTGTGTTTGACACAGAAATCAATGGTAGAAAAATTGCCGAATGTTCACCAAATATTCTGTTTTATCTTGTACTTAAAAGCAAAAAATCAAACAACTTTTTTCTCATTGAATTATGATGATGTAACTGGGCAGTCCTTTTTAAACAAGTAATTTGCATAACAGAGGGTATTTGTTTTTAAAGCTTTTGTAAATAAAGGCCTAAGAAATGTTTTCTTACATAACAACAGACTGGTGGTTTTGTTGCAAAATTTTTCCTGGAATGTGAATATTTAATCATTTCAATTCTGTATTCTGTTTTGTGTAGGCATGATGGTTCTCTTCCATATGCTTATAAAATAATCTAACCCGTTGCTCCCTGACTGATTCCACATTCACAGCAACATTCTGTTCATGTGTTTCTAGTCATTTAATTCTTACTGTCCTGAACTGAAAGAGCGGTGATCACAATTTCCTTCTGAGGCATCCTAATCCCATTAGTGATTTTACACCATTATACATTAGATGATGGTGACTTGTCGTCTGTTGTCTTTGGCTTTAGTAAGATAGAGAAAGCAGGATGAATTCTTACTGTGGCTTACAGGGAAAATTTGCATACACATGGAATTAAGAACCCTGAAGTTTGGTGCATTTGCTTTAAAGTAGTAGCTTTGCCTAAAGCATACCAGTACAGATATATGGTTAATTTTTGAATGGGATGACTCTTCGAAGGACTTTAATGGGTTTTTGTTTTGAAGGAACTTTTTAATCGAGGATCAAAGGAAGTTTTTAGAGCCTTCTAAATACATGCCTAGAGTAAAAGTTCTAGTGGCGATGGGGATGTGCTTTTGAACCATGCTGTGCTGTGCTTTCCTGTGCTTCCTGTCATAGAATTACAAAATGGTTTAGGTTGGAAGGGACCTTAAAGATCATCTAGTTCCAACCCCCATGCCGTGGGCAGGGACACCTTCCACTGGATCAGGTTGCTCAAAGCCCACTTCAACCTGGCCTTTAACACTTCAGTGATGGAGCATCCACAATTTTTCTGTTGTGGGCAATCTGTTCTGGTGCCTCATCACCCTCACAGTAAAGAATTTCTTCCTAATACCTAATCTAAATCTGCCCTCTTTCAGTTTGAAGCCATTCCACCTGGTCCTGTCACTACATGCTGTGTAAAAAGTACCTCTTCTAGGCCCCCTTCAGGTACTGGAAGACTGCAGTTAGGTCTCCCTGGAGCCTGCCCTTCTCTAGGCTGAGCGACCCCAACTCAACTTATCTTCATAGGAGAGGTGCTCCAGCCCTTTAAACGTCTTTGTGACTTGCTCCAGCAGGCCCACCTCCCTCTTATGTTGTGTATCCTAGGCTGGACTCAGTACTCCAGGTGGGGCCTTACAAGAGCAGAGCAGAGGAGTAGAATCCCCTACCTTGACCTGCTGGCCACACTTTGATGCAGCCCAGGACACGACTGGCCTTCTAGGCTGCAAGTGCATATGTCAAGTTTCTTGTTCACCAGCTACCAGTCCTTCTCCTCAGGGAAGCTCTCAATCTGCCCAACCTGCACTTGTGCTTGGGGTTGTCCCAACCCACAATCAGGACCTTGCAATTGGCATGTTGAACTTCATGAGGTGCACGCAGGCCCACTTCTCAAACCTGGCATCCCTTCCATCCGGTGTGTTGACTTCATCACAGCTTGTGTCAACAACTCAGCACTTGCAGAAGTTTGCCATGTCGTTAATCTGTCAGGGCTTGGACTCCTTTTAGAAGCAGCTAAATCCAAAGATGCGCAATAGCTGTGTGTCTTGTGTCCTAGCTGCTTGGGGGCATGCAGCCTGCTGGAGCAGGCTGAGTTTGCTTGAGCCCCAGCCTACCGTGGGGTGTTTGACTTCAAGCAGTTCTACTCTATAATAGTTTTCTCCCTGTAAGAAAAGCTTTTCTCAAAAGCCATCCAACAGCATGAAACTAAGATTATTTTTCATTCTGTGAGAGAACTCTTGGTCTGATCACTGTGATCTGTCTGTTGAGAGTTGATTACAGCTGTGGAGACATCTGTGTGTCATTCATTTCTTTGGCAAAATTAGATTTAGTTTCCATTGAGTGACTTGAATTGTGAGTTGTAGAGATTATGAAAAAGTAATTTCTTCTTATGTGTAGAACTATTACTTGTAAACTGCAGAGCCTGAAATCTGAATCTGTTTCTGAAGTGGACAGCTTTAATTGCTTTTGCAAAAATGAATGTGCAGGCACAGTTCCAGCTGCCTAGACATGCACTTTGTGGTGGTTTAGTTTTCTTGGTTTTGGTCTGGGCCTTCCCTAGTAACCAGAGACGAGAATTCTCTTTCTAGGCCTCTGCTCTTCCCAATCCATTTAAAGTACATCGTTGTTTGAGTGGGTTTGTCAGAAGAAATGCAGTATCAAAACCAGTTATATTTGATCTTTCTTTTTTTAATCCACTTATATTTTTGGCTAGTGGAGTCAGATGAGTGTTCCAGGAACCTTATGTTCTCTGTCACTATCCTTTTCAATATATATAATTTTTATTTTAAGCATTTAACCCCCTTGCTCATTGAAACTAGGCAAGAAGGATCTTTGAGGTGGAAGAAATTTCTCTTACCTTGTCTGACTGGTTACTCTAAGCTCAAGAGAGGTTCTCATGCATGAAATCAAAGAAAAGTAGCAGGAGGCCTGCGCTGATGAACAAGGAGCTTCTGAGAAGAGATGTCATTTCTACCTTCAAGAAGGGCAAGGAGGACAAAGGGAATTGCAGGCTGGTCAACCTCACCTTGACCCCTGTGAAGGTGAAGACACAGATAAGCATAGAAACCATTTGCAAGCATAGAATGGATAAGAAGGTGATTGGAAGTAGTCGGCCTGGATTTATAAAGGGGAAATAATTCCTGACCAGCTTGCTGTATTTTACTCTCCTTTGAGCATAGGTATCGGATTAGGTGATCACACAGATCCCTTCCAGTGCCTTTGCTTGTGGGATACTAAAGCACACTTATGTAGATGGCACTGGGTCCTTATGAGGGAAATAGATGAGGCATGAAATTTGGGTGTTCTGTGCTTACAAGGTACAGGTACTTGTTACTCATCCAGAGGACAATCCACGCAGTGAAGACCATGTGGTTGTTTCACGTTGCATACCACAGTCTGGAAGACATAAACCACGTAGTATAATTTCATAGTTGTTTTATTTAATAGTCCCAAGTAAAATTTCCTAGCTTATAAGTGTTAGTGCTTAAGAAATGTTGAACTTAATTGTATTGGCTGAATGTTCATGAGTGGTAGTACTTGTCCAGTTCTATAAAATGGTCCTTCCGGCAATTTGGATCACCCAGCACTGCAGTGGTGAGCAAGCTAGAGAGATCAGTAAAGGGAATGGTGTTTGTATTGTGATTCAACTGTATATAAAAGTGCTATATTGTGTTTGTGTTGTGATTTCGGTGTGTTGCTCTTAGCACTTTTCTAAATCAAAATCCCGCATAGCAACAAATATCTTCAACTGAATAACTTTGGTACTACAGCATTAAGCTTTCCTCATGTGGAATATCTAGAAGAACTTGGTCAGAGAGCATTGGACTAGCACCCACAATGCCAGCTGACTTAGCTAGCCCTTTACCTGTTTTTTTAAATGACTACAAAAGAGTTTACTTGAGAACCTGTGTTTCTGTGACCTCTGTTTTAAACTCCTGATTGGTTTTTCAACTTTGGCTTTACTAATAACTCACCTATACTAGAGTGCACTGAAAGGAAGAAAACACTTCTGCACTGAATCAGTTCTTAGAACTTCCTGGATTTTAGGTGGTGTGGGTTCATTGCAGTTTCTTAACTTGTAAAATAATTATTCTAAGAAGTGAATTTTCAAATAGAACATACTTCTCAAGGTATTTATTTAAAAACTCCAAGTCAGTGATGGCAAAGAAAGCAAAAAGCCTCCAGTCCACAGTCAATTGTATTTGTCTGACTACCACAAATTGTTGAGTTTGAACAAAATCTCCCAAATAATAAATCCTGATTTTTACATAGAGTAAAACAAATTGGTTATCTTCATGCACTTTTCTATTCATACCATAAATTATTTTTTCTGATATATCTGGTCTGTAGTGTACCTTGGTTGGTTTACAGGAGATTGTTTTGATATTTCTTTCCCTTTTCCATAACTATGTCATGCAGGTAGTGAAATGAGGATGATTCTCCTGCATTATTTTAGTAGTCTTGGGTTGGGAATGAAATGTGCCCATTGTGAAGAACTGATTTCTTCAGAGGCTGGTGTGGTCCTTCTGCCAGCACAGATGAGACACAATTTTCTGCCTCTGCTGAAGTGGGAGAATAGTCTTGCCCAAGTGTGCTCTTTCCTGTGCTTATAAGACACTTGCCTCCATTAATTGTGTTGAATAATGTGAGGGAGAGAGGGGAGAGGAAGCCTTCCCTTCTCTGCACATCAGGTAGAAGTTGACAACAAATGAACTTTCTGAGCTGCATCATAGAGAACATGCTTTATCTTTTGTAGGGCAGCAAATCAGAGCTGGGGCTGCAGTTAGCAATATCTTTACCTTTCATAATATAACAGCTGAGCTTGGCAAGCTGGGTTTTCCTTCATTCTTTCCCCTCTTCATGCTCTGGTGTGTAGCTGTAGTATCTATGATAGTGTTTTATATGAAGGTTAATTGCTAGTGTGCTTATACCATCACTAAGCTGCTGAATTTTTCTATTGCATCTGTTTGAACTACTGGCTGGTTATATCTCTGGAAATAGTTTCTGTTGTTCAGGCTGTAATAGTTTGTGTGTATTGTGTATTTTTGTCTTTATAACCAGAGCTCCTTAAGTGAAATGAAAATTAGTCTGTTTTCAGGTGGGGGGACAAAAAAAGGAAAGTGACTTCATAAAGTGATGACTGTCAGGAAGTGTTGGGTCTGTTCCAGTTATGCCAATCAGTTAAACTGTGAGCATGCAGGAGGTGGGAAAGGGGAGATGGCTCATGGCACATTCTTCCAACTGCTGCACTCAAACTGTTGGGACCATCTGCTTTTGATTACAGTGATCTAGGATGAAGCATGTAATCAATCCCCCAAATACTGGTTTTCAGGATGACTGAGTTACTGTATTTCAGTGATGGGTGCCAACTTGGAGAAATGAAGGAATTATCTATCTAGAATCAACTCTGGGAGGGAGAGGAATAAAGAGGATGTAAATATTGGTTTTATATTTCAAATTAAAGACTTTCAATCTGAACTTCTGTGGAAGGAGGGAAGAGAGAGAGCAAAATGATAAAAAAATTTAAAAAGGGAATAATTGAAAAATTGCAGAGGGGAAATGACAGGGCTTTCCTTAGATGCCACTTGCTCCAAATTTCACCCCAGAAGGCTGCTGCTTTTCCTGTCTCATTACCAGGTCACTGATGAGCAAGTGATAACTGCAAGTGAAGTAGCAACAGAGACACCCCACCACCCATACAGCATAGCAGCATATTTTTTTATTTATTTTTGCATTGGATGAGAGTGTTTGCATATGGTTCAATCCTAGTATTTGTGGAAGCGATTTAAAAATGGGATGAGCTTGAACCATATACTGCAGGTTATGTCTGAACTGGAAGAGGTGAAAACTGCTTTCATCTTTACATAACTGCTCCTCCATTTTTAGAGGCCCCTGAGCAGTCTCAGCACCAGGGGTGGATCCAACACTTTCCTAGGGAAGACGTAGCAGAGAGTGGAAAGTCGGGCATATCAGAAGACTGTCATGGGAGGGACTGGAGAGCCCTCATGAAGCAAAGCTGCTGTGGGTGGCAATCCTGGTGAGTAACATTACTTTCTTTCTTGCACCTCCTCACTTCTATAAAGTTATGTGGTTTTAAGAACCCTTCTGCTTTTGAGACAAAATTCTACCATTTTGACCATCAACAATATCCAAAGGAGTGCAGCTGTCTGTTTGCGAGCATGAAGACATTGAGTGTTTCACCCATGAAAGACCATAAAGGAACTGGTTCCTTCTCAACCTTTTTCAGTGTTGGTGCTTTGTGAGGTGCTAGGGATTTAGCAATTAAACTGGGGAAAGGAGACTTACCTATAAAACTCCAAGACTGCTGGTGAAAGGCTGAGGGGTGATATAGCAAGTAGGTTGATAATGAAGCCAGAGTAGAGATGATGTTCTGCTGTTTAGGTACACCATCAGAAACACTGAAGGCAGTGTCAATGACTACTACATACATGACATGCTGAACATGAAGCATTTATTTATGTGAGCAATACATTAACAAGTAGCAAAGTTATACACTAAATTTATGTAGAAATATATTTCCCCCACCTCCAGGACACCAGTCAACTGAATCAAGGCAAAACCTCTCAGTCCAAATAATGATTAAAACCAGCTAGAGAATTCCATGCATTAAAACAAACTTGTTTACCGAACCTTTCTGGAGTCTCCCTCACAGGAGATACTCAAGAACCATCTGGATGCAATCCTGTGCAATGTGCTCTAAGATGACCCTGCTTGAGCAGGGAGGTTGGACCAGATGACCCCATTTGTGTTCTCTTCCAGCCTTAACCGTTCATTAATTTACCTGCCCAGTTACAGACTACTAAAGAACTTTCAGTCTGCAATGTAAACTGGACAGTGTTGTTTCTCTCCAGTCAAAGAACTAAACTGCATAGCACCAGCTGTGTCTTAATTGCTCAGCAGGAGGAGCTCACCAACACTGTATTCTATTTTCTTAATAAAAATCCTTCTCTGTGAAGACTTTGAGCGCTCCATCACCAGTCCATCAACTGACAGAGAATATGTGTGGACCAGTTCTGGTGGAGACATGTTTTGGATTTTTTCTAATCTACAAATTAAAGCTTTTTATGTATGTGGGAAGCCATGATTCATATGACTGTTTAGGTATACACAAAATAAATTTATCTCTGTTGTCATTAGGGACTCAGGCCCATCTGAGGAGTCTGTAGAACTCGTCCAATTTCCACTTAAGCTTGAAATGCAGTCATACTGCTAGACAAATCACAAGTATCAGGGATATTATTTTTTAGCAAAAAGATAGATTAGTAACTGTACAGTAGGTAAAAAGCAGTCCTTAAAAAAAATACAGAAATTACACAAAAGGCTGTAGTAAAGTGCCTAGCAAGAATATAAAGGACAGGAGAATCGGTGTAAGCAGACAAACAACATTGCATCCTCACTCCCCTGACCTCTTCACGAATTCTCCTGTGTGCATTGTAACACTGACAATGCTCATTATCTCAAAAAGAGCATTTTACTTTGTTATAGAAAGTATTAGAGAGCTTAAAGCCAAGAATATAGTCATATCATCAGAAATTATACTTTGGAGCATGATTAGTTCACTTTTGTCCATCCTCTACACAGCCAGGAACCCTCAAAAGCCTGCTGACAGTGCTCTTCATGGAGACAGCTCATGCCCATCCAGAGAGAGATGTAGCTACAGCCCTCTGGCAGATCTGCTCAAAGTTTACCTCTGAGCTGTCATCCTTTCTCTTTCCACTTCTCCCTTCCTCAAGTCTGTTTCCTGTGCCTCCATCAGCTTTCTGCTAGGGGGACAGGCTCTGGCTGCATCGAAGCTGCACATTACTTAGGGCTATTGTGCTTTCCAAGTGTGACTTTGAGATATGGAGAAGCCAGGCATTTCTTGATCCCTTATCCCTATCCTTTCTCTACATTGATCCCCAGTCTTACTGAGAGCTCTCAGAGCCCTGGATGTAGAGAGGCTGACATCTGTATTAGAGAGATTCATTTCTATGATGTGTTTTGCTGGGGAATACATCTTTTGTCTTTACACAAAAATATGGAGCAAGTTACTTTGAAGCTGAATTTGAACTTTTTACTCAGTATTTTTAAATGCATGCTCCATGACAAACCACCCTGTGATTAACTGTGTAAAAAACAAGACTCTACAGATAGAGAACCTGAAGTGTTAAAAAATATATTTCCCCTCTCCCCCTTATCCCTTAACAAGTTCACCTTTAAACAAACACAAATACGAGGTAAGCTGACAGAACAATACTGAATAA
Source organism: Sclerurus mexicanus (assembly GCA_013396755.1). NCBI lineage: Eukaryota > Metazoa > Chordata > Aves > Passeriformes > Furnariidae > Sclerurus > Sclerurus mexicanus. Next base: position 754,306 of record VWZF01003493.1, on the reverse strand, counting down.
ATAGCTGCAAAAAATCTTTTGGTTGCTAGATCTCTGCAGGCATCATGTAAACTGTATGCTACCTTCATGCTAGTTCAAAAAAGGTGTTCTACATCAAGGGATCCATGTTCTGGCACTTCTGGCAAGAAACAGATGTTTTCAGGCTGGTAAAATTCTGAGATTTAAAAAAAAAAAAAAAAACAACAAACCAAAGCATTTTCTCTCACTAGAAAAAAAAAAAAGCCACATTTGTGCTCCACCAGCTATCACTTGTAAAGCCAAGAAAGAAAAATTTTAAAGTTACCTGCCTGTAGAAGAGTTAATGAGAGTATTTTTTGCTTCCAGAATTACGTCACTCAGTCCTGCTGCCAGTTTTCTAAGCAAACAACTGGCATCATTACACTGTGAACCAACATTCTAAGTGACTCAGGTTCGACAACAGAACATTTTTCTGTTTCAACTGAACTGAGCTTAGTCTGAGAGGCTTTCACTTTTTTTTGACTAGTTCTTTTCTCTAGCCTCCTAGAAAGCATAAGTTCTTCCTAAAGTTGTTTTCAGAATAACAATTTGCATTTAAATGTAAACACTGATACCATAAGGGTAGTGTATACAAAAGGCACGAGATAGATTTGTGTTGCTGAAACTTCCTTGACTTTGAAAATTGATAATGTGTCTTTTATTATCTGGTCAGTAACCTCTGATGCTAGGAAAGCTGCTAGCTCCTAACTTAATTGAAGGGGATTTCCTATGTGCAGCAGCTTGGCTTTTTGGTATTGCAATCAAAAGTCTGTTGTCCTGTAAATGCAAATATCACAAATTGCAACAGTATATCTCCTTGATTGTACATGATCATTAAGTTATGCAGTAAGAAAGGCAGTGTCTTGAAGAACAAGTGAAAAAAGAAATCTGAGACAAATATATAAGAAACTAGGAGCTTGAAAGACAGTGGCCGTCAGGAACACAGGTTGGTAAAAAGCCTTTTGGATCAAAGTTCAGTGCCAACAAGCGCTTCCCAAAGGGGTTAAAGAGCTCCAAATGGGACAATAAAATCCCCATTTCATAGCACTATACTGTGCAGCTCCCATCCAAATCCCCAGCTGGCCAGTTTCATTTATGTATTACCCATCAGAATGCAGGCTTTTGATCACAGCACTGAGCAGTGACCCACTTTAACATTCCATTAACAAAGGATTTGTTTCCCCTCTATAACTTTTCAAACTATTGGTAGTGCAGATCTGAGGGGAAACAGAGCTTTTGCAATAATGTTTTCCAAAAAACATTACAAAAAAAGACACTTCACTTGGGTCTTCTTATCTTCAAAAATTGCTTATCAAGAGCTCAAAATAAAACACAGTCCACCAAGCCTCTAAATTATTCATAATCAACACTGGGCCTTCTCTCAATTCAGAACAGCAGTCGTGCAAAAATTTGATTTTAATGTCAACTACTCCTTAAAACAATTTGAATTAAAACGTGAAACCAAGGCAAGAACATGGACTGCTATGTAAGGAGGTCACATTTTTCTTGTGCTGAATATCAAAGTAAAATCAACCATTGAATTTTTACAATTGTAAACTCGGACTCTTTGTTTTTTCATTTCCTAATACTCAATCATCCTTAACCATTCAAACCCAGAAATTTTAAGTTTAAAGATTCTTTATATGGTTCAGAAGTAGTATGCTTAATTTCGTGTTTCAAACAGTGACATGGAGACAGCTAATTATCTGTTGGTTTGTTTTCTGAGCACAACCATACAGGAGCAGACAGGAACAGCTGGCCAACAGGGCTGATATTTGGAAGAATGCATCTTCCTTCCAATGACAGCTTGCTTTTAAACTGAAACAGAACATTAATCACAAAATATATTATTAGAATCAAAGAATACTTAAAAATCAAGTTATTGCTACAAGTCTCATCAACATGAAGGGAAAAATGACCAACAGAAAAATGAAAATCCCACCCTGAAGAGGAACACAGACTGTTCACACTTATGTTATTAATCTACTTCAGGATGACAGTGATTAAGTACTGACTAGACAGCAAGCAGGCCACCAGTTTATAAAATGAAGTGAGCTATTTTTACAGTACTTCCAGGTACCAGCATCATTAAAAAACAATTCTCTATTACATTAGTGTAAGCCACATCTGGCATTTTCAGTAATTAGTCTCTGATGAACTAGGAAGGATTATAGGATACAGGATATTGAACACATCCTTAGTTGGGACAGAAATTCAAATTCTAACACACTGACAAGGGCTGTGGCCTGTATTTTTCATGTCAAAGATGGAATAACTTGGTTTTGTTGTCATGACTTCAGCAGCTCCATTACAGTATTCTATTCACTCCCTAGGAACAAATATAACTCAAATACTGACAATAAGCTAATGAAGTTAAATGCAAAGTAGTTAAAAAAAGTTTTTATATAAGGGCTCTTGTTCCAGCAATTTTATGTCATATATATATATAGACAGAGACAGTAATTAGCTTTTTTATTACTGCTCCAGATAGCTTTTAAGTGCCACATAAAAATAGTTCATAAATAAGGGTACAACCAAGCTGGTGCTTATGCTCATGACAAAGAATTATAAGTCCTTAAGATACTACCCTTCTGAAATGTGCAAGGAGCCCCTTTATGTGGCTTTACACTTACTCTTTGGGACACAACCTCCTCTGAAAGTGGTATCTCCTTAAAAAGCCTCATTTCAAAATGGAAGCTTACAAAAAAATAAAAAGAAAAAAACCCAAACACAGAAACAAAGCCTCCAAGCCCCAGGGATGAGTTAATCAGACTGCAAACACAAATCTAATTGTCACTTTCTCAGACTGGACTAAAAGGAAAAAACAAAAAAGAGCATGAGATATTTATCGAGCTGAACAGCAGGGAAAAAAAACCCAACTTTTTACATCTTTAGAACTGTCACAGACCATGCTTGATATTCAGAATAATCTGAATGACAAAGTTCCAATAAAATGTACAACTCTTCAAAGAAAGATTAACGTTTAAAAGTGGTTAAGTAAATAAAGTGTTAGGATTTCAGAATGTAGAACTCCAACCCGATAAAACTAGTTCCAATTAATGGTATTTCTGTAACATAATCCAAAAATCTGCTTCTTTAAAATCTGTCTCCAGTGTTTTACTCTTGATTCGTGATGACATGTAAGACATTAAACTCACTGAAGTTGAGTAATTTATTCTTTTCCAGAAGCTTTTGTTTTGTTAAAACAACTGATGGATTAAACAGGGCAGAAATACAGCATTTTCCATTTTGAACAAGGAGTTAGAAATGAGGGGTTTATATTCTATTCAAATAACATATACAGAGCAGTCAAAATTGCAGACACTGTCTTGAGTTTCATTCGCTCATCTCTAACTCTGTTCATCTGACACCCACATTTTCAACACTTCTAACACTTCACACCATCATCAAGTTTGCAGATGTACCTATATCTGGAACTGTGTCTTCATCACTGAACACCAGAATGTAAGGGTCAAGAATTTTTTTAGTTTCTCTTACGAACCAAACTGAACTTTTGGGAACTTTCTGGTACAAACTATGGCCCATCTGCTGGTATCTGCACACCTACCATCTTTATTATCTGCTTTGACAGTGCAATACCATTTCTGATGGATCTAGTAACAATCACTGCAGTTCCCTGATGGCTTTCCATGTCTTCTGCTTCCTCCACAAGGGACCATGAGCAGCCTGACAGGCATGACAGCATGTCCAGGAGTCATGTCACACACAAATGAGGGACAACCACTCGAGACACTTTTTCAGGATGACTGAAAAGGTGTTTCCAACAGTAGAGACAGAACTGACCTTGCTGGAACAAATCCATACTAATTATTTGGTATACAGAAATTCTTAGGGTTGGAGTAAAATTTTTCACAGACTTTTAAATATGAAATAGTTTCATTCCATAAGCTTTGGTGGAGTTAGCAATATTCAAATACTAAAGTGAATATGATGATCAGTTGTGTTCAGTCCTCCCAATCCAATTATTCAGGTCTCCTTATGTACCTAACAGAATTTACTAGCGGCTTCTCAAATTTGCTTTCTGACAAGTCTATGTTGCAAGATATTAATGCATGAAATAATATAAAAATCTCAGCTGTTTTTGGTTAAATGCTCAGGAGGTCGTGGACATTTGTCTTCAGTAGGCAGCACTTCTTTACTGTTAGATAGGATGCAGCTCAGCACCTGACACAGAACAAGACACTAATGGCTTATATATTAGACTAAATCTTTTTTCCTTCATCATTTGATAGACTTTTACCTGCATTAGCATACAAAGCTATGATCTTTGCATTTAGTGATAAGAACTAACTTAATTTTCAAACTTAGTTTTACAGGCTGAACAGCTTGAATTGTCACAATTTCCTTAGCTTTCTAAAGAAAAGGAGTAATAATAATATATTGGAATAGTACCTAAAAACAATGGGTATGAAGATTAAAACTATTTTTGCAAACAACACATCAGGAAATAGGAGGTTTAGTTTAAAACTATGAATTCATGTACTACTACTTGGTAATAAATGAATTGAAGAAAAGAAAACAGACAGGAAATGGTTTAGTAATTTTCTTTTGTGCATTCTTCAAGTGGTAAGGAATCATGGAATAATATATTAAGTACAGAGATTATTAACATACCTTTCCTTACATATTCAGGTATTTCTTTAAGCGGAATTAAGTTTCATTTTCCATGGTTAATGCAGGATTGTTCATACCTTTAAAGATAAAAAATGGTATTTCCACAGGAAGAAGTCTCATGTCTATTTCAGCAAATACTACAACCTTTAATTGACAATCATTTTAATGTCACTACACTATTACCAAGTCTAATCCTGTCCTGTGTCTATTACACAGCTTTTTACTAGTTGCAAGTAGGTGATATATTCTTTTCTAAGTAATTTCTTGTCAGAAGTACTATCAGGCAATGAGCACCTACGGGTGTCAGTGTTCTCAGTACCTCTTGGTCAGGTTTAACTGGAAAAGGCACAGCAGTTTGACACATGGTACTTCCTAAAAGCACACATTTAAAATATCTCATGAATTTTAGTTCATGAATACAAACCAAGTGACCTTGGTCATTGTTACACTACATCCTCCAAAACTAGTTTATACAACACAAATCATTGCAGCATAAGTCCATTCCTTACCAACTTTGCCCTTTTCAGCCTTTGCACTAGTTTCTGTCCAAGAAGGTGTATCTGTAAGAAGATGGCTCTGGGAATCACGCAACGGCTTTGCAGGAAACAGGTGGTTCTCGCTGTAGTGCCAGTAAAAAGAACATTAATGAACCGCAGTAAGTTTTCATTATCTTACCACACATTACAAACAGTTTGTCATGCGTATTTTTCTTACCTTACCTTGCTTTTCTGATGAATCACTACTCCTTTATCATTACATACATTACAGCTTAGTTGTCACAGATGCAAGTGCAATATAAAAAGCAACCTCTTAGCACAGAACAGGGAAACATTCTGATTTTTAATTTGACAGCTATTATATATTAATATTCGTACTTCAGCTCCAAATGCAGTCTTACCTATAATCTTTCGCTCTATAACAAACTTGACACGATAAATAGTGGAGAGAATAGCTCCAAAATTTCTTGCCTAACATAAGTTATGGAATGCTGGGATAAGATAAAATGTTGGTAAGCAGCTAGCTGAAAGGTGATATATGACTGTTATGAATAAAAGATTGTCAATACGATTCCATTATAATTTCTCTGCCACATAACTCAAGTTTACTAATCACACTTTTCATTACACAAATGTTGCAAAAAAGATACAATATGAAATACTAAACTATTGTATTTATTTAAGGGACCATCTGCATACTTTTCACACTTTAAAAATGTCATGTCCATTAAGTTTAAGAATTAATAAAATAGGTTCTGTTATCAGCAGAAACAACTCTTAATATTCAGCTTCCTGTGCTCTAGCACAAGTGCCATAAGGGATTCCCTCATGTGAAGCTATCACCAGACAGAAAAAGCAGGCCTTCCCTAAAAGCTGTGCAAGGTAAGGAATTTGTATCAGAGGCAGACTGACTAACCAGCTCATGTGTATGCAGAACAGAATGCTGTTGATACTGAATGTCAGGCAGGTGTGGAAAATTCAGGTCCTGGGATACCACTGAAGCAAGAAAAAGCACATGGTGGGGAGGAAAATAACACCCCATCTTACTTCCATGAATTTAACAATTAATCTGAGAATTAGCTGATTAGCTTAGCTGTTTAAAATCTGACTTAGATTTATCAACAGGACACATAAGTGGTAAGAAAATGAAGAATATCTCATACATAGTTCTGTTTATGTGTGCACAAGGAAAAAAATCAGCTCTTTAAAATGAACACAAAAAAGCAGATTACTTTTTGGATGTAGAATTAAGACCACCAGGTGTGGAAGCTTGCTCAGGATCCTGATTAACAAGGCAAGTTGGGAAGGAGCAACCATCCCCTAAACTGAAAAATTCAGAATTAGTATCATACATAGAAAAATCCAACAACTTTGAAGAACTTTTTTTATTCAAGTGAGTATTACTGCATCTTATTTCAAAAAACTAACCACCCCCAAATCCTCCGGGTCCTGATTATTCAACAAATGAAGCACTAAGAACAGCATACCTTGAAAACACAGGCAGCAACCAGTATTTCTTCTCATCACCAAACACCTGCCGTAGGTTTTTGCTGAAGCCCAAGCTAAACCCATTCTTGTCTGTTCTATGACGAAATATGGGAGCTCTGAATACCTCTTAAAGGAAAAAAGATTAATTAGATATCTTTGCAAGTTAGAATGTTCGAGTTTCACACCAGTATTTTAGCAATTGCACCGATGACACCATCATCCAAGAGGAAAGGCTGTACTGCCCAAAACTGAGAAAGCCGAAGTCAGTGCTACACAGGCGTTGTGCGTGTGGAGAAAGTGCAATGGCTGAGGAAAGGTGGAAGTCTTCTTCACTCTCCTCCCTAGTCAAGGCAAGGATCAGTGAGAAATTAACCTTTTAAGAAGGCATGGTATGTTTATATGAAGATTTCAGCATGTGACTATACCAGAGAGTGTTCAAGAAAGAGAAATCTACACAAAGGGTTTACCACAGAAGGAGGAATGCAAAAGCAGAAAAGCTGAACCTCCTTTAGTAGTAAGACTGGCTTTTCACACCCTGGGGTATGAAAATATTGTGTGTTTTTACAGCTGCATAAAGAAACGACTTTGCTCGTAGACACAGATTATTTCCCATGGACATCCAACCTAAATTTCTGGAGAAGAGAGCTAAATACAGCTTGAAGTGTTGTAAAGTGCCTGAAGCACAAAATTAATTCACTTTCCACTAAGTGACTGATAGCCATTTAATTCCCTTAATTGGCTATATATAGTAGGCAAACTACATCCTGATGTCCTGACAGTACAGCTCCCACAAACCACATGGGAACCACACCGAGACTGTTCTCCTGCAGTAAAACCTTAGCTATGAACTGCTGGTAATGACCTTCCACGTGCAGTATGCAGTAGTTACAATGAACCCATTTAAAGAAGGAGGACGGAAAATGGGGGCACCCTTTCGGTTGCCCACGTTAAGCCAGGAAAACCGCTCCCAGGATGATTTCAGCACAGTCACACTTAAAGCTGTCACGGCTTCATTACTGAATTATTGCATGTTTACGGTATCACATATTGAGCAATTCCCCAAAGTAGAATAGGAATAAGAGACAAACAGATCTTTTGGAGTAGATTAAGTATGCAGAAAACAAATTCTATTACTTGTATTGAATTCTGTTTCTTTTGAAAATGAAATGTGGAATTAGAAGTGTAATGTATTATGGCTACCTCTGAACAAATTTTTTTTGCACTAAAATTGTAAGACCAGTTTATAAATAGAATACTTAATTATTTCTGTTCAATTAAGCATTTTTAATAAAATTTTTCTCCACTTATAACTAGATTGAACAATTTTTTCCCAATACTAACTTCTAAATCAATGAGTTGTCACAATACTGAGGAAACCCACAAACCCTAGAGAAATCTTGACATAAACAAGCTTTCTTCCACTGATATAGATACATATTTTCAAAGTTTTCCATTAATCACCTACATATTAGTAAAGCCAAAGAGAACTAGAAAAACAGATCAATTAATTGGCTTACTCTAATGCAGTTTACATCAACAGAAAAGCATTTAGAGATTTAGAAACTTGAATGGCTATATTGCAAAATGGCATTATTAAAGTCCAGGAAATAGTACAGAACAGGCACTCAAATCTTCTGCACCTTCTTTTATTTATTAAGATTTGTCATCAAAAATAACATGCATTCAAGTGGAGGAAAACCCTGTTTTAATGCTGATATTCAATGCAATTATATATACTGCCACATAGTAGAGGCATAGGCCATCTTCTTTAAGGTTTTTAAAATTAATTCAAAACACAAAGTCCTTTCTATACATCTATGATTAGGTGGTAGACAGGTCTCACAGCTGTCAAACTGCCTTTCAGATCTCCACTGCTCGTTTACTACTAAATGTAGAAGCACTACCCGTTCTTCTGTAACTTTGGTTTGCAGGGGGTAAGGGTGGGCACCAAATGCTGGAGCCACGGCCCTTATTGAGAGACCATATCAGAGGACACTGACCTGGAGGCTGAGAATGCCAAACAAGAATCACATGCACAAGAATGCAGTAGTGAGTCTAATATTTATGAGAAAACCATCTCAACTTTATTTTCATTTTTTTAGTTGATTCAGTTTCTGTTAACAAGCTGTGGGTGGAAAGCAGTGAGAGGAAGAGCATAAGTTTGTTAAGAACTGATCCCTTTGGGGCAAGAGGGAAACAGAGTTTCCAGGGAGAAGCAGAACTGGGGAGTCAGGACTGGACACTGCCAGATCTGGGAATTTCTAACTAGGATCCAAGGAAACTGTGTAGAATTGCCCACTTTTTCCATTGCACTCATACATATAACATACATTTATTATTTATTTTTTGCTGTCAAACACAGAAGCATTAAATCTACTTACCTAATGTAGATTTATTCTTGCTGACAAGCCAACAGTGATACCCAAAGAGAGAAGACAAACTGACAGAAAACATAGCAGCAGCAAAGAATAAAAACATGATGTGGAACTTGGCTTGAGTATCAGGAAGGCCATTCTAAAAATAAAAAAAATTATGCCATTAGAATCAGGGAAATAGCTGTTAAATTTGGTTATTAATAATCCTCTACTCAGTCAAATCAAATTCAGCACAGAGAGAAATGTACCACACAAGAATATGAATTAATGAATTATACACCTTCAATGTACAGACAACCACGCAACTAGGCTGGTGACAGCACCTCAGTTAAAGAAACAGGCCCTTTCTTCAGGAACTACAAATACTGAGAGCAAGAATCTGAAATTTGGATCTGAACTTTGAAGTGTCCTTTAGTGAAGAATCATTTGTCTTTACAAAAATTGTGTTGTTTAATTAGCCTTTTCAAAATACTTATACCATAAATCAGCTTCAAAATAATGAAGAAATAAATGAAATTTCATAAGCTATGATAAAGAGGAAGAACACAAAGCTATGATTATTAGATCTTTTGTACTTTTGTGCATGATATTAGGAGATACTCAATTACAATGTCATGCCTTTGAATGCCTTGGCTTGGAAGGAAAAGTGACAGCAAAACCACAAATCTGGACATGAGGAGAGCAGACTTCAGGCTGCTCAGTGGATTAGTAAGTAAGGTCCCCTGGAAAAAATGTTTCTGCATATTCTATGATTCTGTGATCTAGTTCCAAGCCCCCTGCCATGGGTAGGGACAGCTTCCACTAGACCAAGTTGCTCAAAGCCCCATCCAATCTGATGTTAAACACTTCTAGAAATGGGCCATCCACAGCTTCTCTGGGCAACCCATTCCAGTGCTTCACCATCCTCACAGTAAAGAATTTCTTCCTAATATCTAATCTAAATCTGCCCTCTTTCAGTTTAAAGTCATTATCTCTTGTACTAACATTATATGCCCTTGTAAAAGAGTCCCTCTCCAGCTTTTTTGTGGACTTCCTTAGAATATTAGACTTCTTGCGCAGCAGTAAGATGACACACTTAAAGACAGTATGTAGACTGGGGTACTTACTGTCCAAAACTTGATAAAGTACTGTAGATCTGTTGCAGCAATGAAAAGGCAATACACAAGCGAGTAAGCCAAGAAGAGAAGAAAAAATTTGTAATTGGAGAATCCTACACAATTGTTCACCCTGATTAAAAAGAAAAGTACAAGTAAAAATGCAATGTCACGAAAGTTATTTTTGTTTGCTTTCCTCCAATTTAAATTTAACTTATTTACTCTAAAAAAAGTTAATATCAGCATGTAAACTAAGTTTTGCTTCCTATCTCTCCTGCCTCAAGCTACTGAAATGGATTTAGTTTCAATTCTCAAATTATTGTAGTAATTCTAACCCAAGCAAAGTAACATCACTACCAGAAAAAGCTCAAAGAGCTTTACCAGGTAACACCACTTTCAACAGCTTACTGAAATTAAATTTTGTCTTATGGTAAGAAATCTGTTCCCAGCACATCTGATGTAAATGTGATTGCAGTTGCAGTTACCTTCTCAGTCTGCAGGTAAGTATATTGTACCATTAGGCATACTGCATGTAAAACGGGACAGTAACAAGCCAAGAATTTCAATCTTGACTGAATTTTGTGAGAATAAAAGCAGTCTCATTTCATCCACATCCTCCTTCATTAATCATACAGTATAGTAAATCTTCTTAGTAAGACTCTCATAAGCATTCAAAGAAGATTCCTAAAAATATTTCCATTGACATAAAATAATGAGAGAAATACTACTCTTGGATAAACAGAAAACATTCCATATCAGTGACAACATGACAGGAAATAAAAGACATTAAAAACCATGTAAATACACATATAAATGTTAAAATAAATCTCATTTTATCATTTTTACGTATGGGCTTTAAGATCATCTGCCTCCCATTTGTAAAGATTTTAGACATGATAATGAGCAACCAGTATACACTATGATGATGAGGGTACATCCACAGCAGCTTCCCATTAGAAACAACATATTAAGTATTATGAATTTTAGAACTCTATTAAACATATAATGGTAGTACACCCAATAAATGAAAAAATATTGGAGTGTTGCCCATGGGCACTGTATTGATAAACAGCTTCCTCTGTTATTTGGTTGCATTAAGAAGCTAATCAAAGTTATCTTTCCACTAACTTCAACAGAACTCCCCATATAAGTTTAAAAAAAAGGATTCCATACACCTTCTTTAACTAACTGATAGCGCTGTCAGAAAGATCAGCTAATTAAGAGATGACACCCATAAAAGCACTTGTATATTGAAAAATAATTCTCAAAAAAACCAAAACGAATGTGTGGCAAGTCTCAATTTTAGCTTCTAGAAGCACAGGACAAGTTATTGCAACTATTCTCTTTTTTAGGGAGATAGTGATGCTAATGGCAGGATACACACTGATCAGAAAAGTGTAAGAATCTTAAAATATCAAATAAATTTACACTGTACACTACTGTTATCCATTCTCAAGGTGGATAGGGAGTTTGCTCTAAGTTTTGTTTTGCCAGAGCATGCCATGTTGGCTAAACATTAAATTTAGCATTATAATTTAAACATGCAGCAATAGCTAAGCATCTGTATTAACTACAGTTAAGGACTCACAAGATTGTTATAATTAAAAAAAAAAAAAGAAGATATATTTCTAAGCTCATCATGTGGTGAAGTGTTTTTTTTTTTCATTAAATATGTCAAAGTAAGCAATTCCACAATAAACTACAAGCAATTCAGATTCAAGCTTTCTATGATAACCCTATTTTCCTTTCATGATATTTATTTTAGAACTATTTTTCCTTTAAGGAACTGTTTACTATAAGAAAAGAACGATCAAATGAAATGTTTTTCCCCAAAGATGAAGCTTCTTGAATCAAAGACAGATTTCTTTATTGCTGTTCTTCTGCACTACAGCATGTGGTACACACATAAAAATAAACTATACATTTTTATGCTCCCTTCAAATCTGACAAAGCCCCAGACTGCGGAGCTCTTACTAGAAGAGAACAGTTCATCAGAAGACTGAAGACAAATTAAACCCCAGGGTTTTGTAATTGTACTGTTTGAGCACATAGTATCAAATCTTAAAACCCAAGAATAATGGTTATATTTGAAGTCTAAAATTTCTGGGAAAGATTAAAAATGATAAACATACTGACAACTGGCTAAATAATGGTATGTTATTGCAGCGAAACATTCATACAGAAGAACAGTCCAGAATAACAATTTGGATTACAGCAAACATTTTAAACCCTTCATTTTGAAGTACAAAAGGAAGATATATCATTCCTGTCTCAAGAGTTAGTTTACTGAAAACGCCAGGCAAAGAAATAACTTACAAGGCACTGAAGGTAATGCAACTCAGTTAACAAAAAGTATCACAGAATGCAGGAGATGCTAACTTCTTTTTGGATTACTCAAACAATGAAGGAGAAATGTTTCAAATTACTCCTAAGGTGTTCCTAATGCACCTTGTTAGCATTAGAGTGATATATACAAATGGTATTTTTGGTAGCGCCTCAAGCCACTGCATTCCCGCCTGCAGCTCCATCTGTATATTGTGAGTAGCAGCAGCACTAGAAATCACTAATGCATCATGTAAACCTGTTGGAGTTGTTAGTGGGCCATTAGCATTAAATATTTCCATTTATCACAGCACTTCCATTAGCACAGGAGTGACAGCCAAAATAAAGCCTCCCAGAGAGCAGAAGACAGCTGACTTGGGGCTAGGACATGACTACCTCTTATTACCTCTGCCTTCCAAATGCTCCCTCTTACTTTCCCTAGGATATTTTTACCTGTCTTCTCTCCGGAAATCCTTCTCCTCGCAGAATATTAAATTAGAGGTAACACTCATTACTGTTTCCCTGCACCCCCTAAGTATCACATGGGTTCTTTCCCTTTCCTTCCCACACAACTTGCTCCCACAAAAAATCCCAACATGAAAGGCAAAGCAGGACCTAATGATAAGAGGCTAAGTTCCATCCATTATACTGACTCGCACCCTTATTTTTTTGGCAAGATAGCCATACATTTCCCAAAGAACCTTTGAGCATGGGTAAGTAAGCTTGATCAGCACCAGGTACAGTATTTCAAAACTTCTTGTGTCTTCCACATAGTTTTTTTCAGAGTGAGCAAGGAATTCTGAACATCCACTCAAATTAGGAAAAATAACACAAGACAATATCTCTTTTTCTATGCATTTTGCAGCAAAAGGAGGGAAGGTGGGAGGGAGAGGGGAGAAAGAATGAAAGAAAACAAAGAACCCATAAAACTAAAAGAACTAACTTGCTGTTCCCAGCAAGCCCACTCCAGCTGTCCTAGGAGCTTCAGTAAAGGGAACTAGATACAGCCCTGACTTTTCCTTTTTAACCTAGGGTGGCATTGCATCATTCATTGCAACAAAAGCACAGTAATACTCAAACTATACAGAAAATCCCTAAAAGAAGTTCTCACTGACCAGAAGCCTACCTCATCCTTACTGTAAAAACATAGGGTTACCCAACTCAAAGAAAAACTATGTATAAACTTCTTTCCATATGTCACAACTAAAAGAGGGTATGCAGTAAATAACTCCAATGGTTCTGCAAGACCATTAACCTCACAGAAGCATCTAACTGTAGGAATATGGAAGCATCACCTTCATGACAGACACAGTAAAAGTGTATTTTACCAAATCAGAAAGTAAGAAAACAAAGCCAACAATATACTCACCAAGGGCAATGATGATCCATTTTCAAAATGCATCTTAAGAACAGCCCAACAGAATTCCAAACATTGCAAAAGGCAAAAAACAAAAAAAAGTCAGAAGCACAGTTACATGTCAGATTTAAATTATTCACACACAGATTAAGAATTACCCGTATTTATTGTCGGTTACCTAATCTATTTAACAAATATGTGTATTTAAATTTGCATAAAACTGTTTACCTACAAGTGAAGTGCAGCTAACCTAAACTCAAAACACTTGATCTGTCACAAGCTTAGTGAGTTAAGAAAATCTTTAGCTTCAACTTTAGGATTTGGTTCTCATTTTGTATAGCTTTTTCAACTACTGTTTATTCTCTGACTGTGCTTTAGAAACTGGGCTAATTCAATTATTATAGACTTAGTAATACAACTAAATATATTTCCAAGAACATGGTTTGCTTTTATAGAAAGATATACATATGCACACAAGGTTTTTTAAGAACTTACCTTGTATGAAAAATCCCAAACACTTTTCCAATTAATCACTCTCCATTAATCAAATGTGCACAAGAAAATCAGGTACAACTGAAGCAAGTGAATTTTGACAAGGTAAGGACAAAATAAAGGTATTCTGCAAAATATGTTAACTAATGGCATTCTGCAAATTTCACTCACATTTTGTAGGGTAATAAAAGTCATGCTTTTCTCCAGTAGAAGCATACATGACTATCTTCCTATCTTACATGGCAACTACCATTCCATACAACACAACCAAGATCCCCTTTCTGCCTCAATTCTGTTACTTTCAGTGCCTCTGCTGCTTTGCTGGACAAAACGGAATGTCTTCACCTCACAACCACGTTGGAAGATGTGATACTGTCAGCTGAAGAGTATTTGGAACAGCCTTAAATCTAAGAATAAATCATCCTTTCCTTTGAGGAAGTTTCTTCTCTCAAGGTTAGAAATTTAAAGCTCTGGGGGCAAGAGTGGAGAAACACACAGACGTGTAAGCTATCTGGAGAAAGGTCAGAACAACAGCCAAAAGGAGGATTAAATTAAAAAGCAATCAGACTTCTGGAAACTACGGATGCGAACTTCCTTTTGTGTCAGACGAAGAAAAACTTCATTTTATTTCTCAGTTAGAAATGGGAGAATGCTCAGCTGTTTCTTTCTTTAAACAAAAGTAACCTGCAAGTTACCCAGGGAAAAACAGGACATTAAGTTTATTACCTCAGATATGATGTAAGTGACATCATGATTAGATTGAGATGGGTAGTGATGTTTATTCAGATTCTAACAAAAGAAGCAAATTTTTGTTTATCAGCTATTTTTGGTTACATTCTTAAGGAAAATTCTTTATTAATATTTATAATTGTTAACCGCTATGTAAAGAATGTATAAGACCAAGTAATCCATGCTTGCATCAAGGAAGCCATGAAATGAATTAGATTAAATAACAGACTTCCTTAGAAAGAAGTAAATGAAAACTAGATCTGAAAAAAAAAAATAAGGGAAAAAAGCTTATCTGCCAAAATATTAAACCTGAAAAATCCACTCATAAATAATAAAAGCTTCTTTGTTTTTGTTAAGGAAAAAATGGATTAATTCAGAAAACCATTTATTTAAAATATATTCTTACTTGTCGCATACAGAACAGTGATGACAACGATCTGGTTTTACAAGATGGCATCTGTCACAGTATCTGATGGCTAAAGAAAAAAGTTCCAAGATTAGATCTCAATGACTAGTTACACATTTTGATTCCTGAAGTCTGTGCAAAAGTAAATACTAGCAGCTCAGCCCAGCAAAACCCCCAGGAAAGTATTTCAGCATGATCAGAAACAGTTGCAAATACCAGAGCATTCTTTAACTACTTGCAGTGCTGAATCTATCAGAGTGAACCCAAAAAGCTCAGTTTTTGCCATCTCTGCTAAACATGCTAATAAGGGTTTTTTTCTTCCAAACCCCTCAGCTCTGCAAAACAACCAGTGAACCAACAAAACCCACAAAACTCGCACTAGACTGGAAAAAACTTTAAAAACCATTTAACAATACAGCTGTTTTAAGCTATTATTCTAACAGCTTTAATTTACTATATGAGATTCTCTCTTGGATTTGCTTAGCTAGCCAGCATTCACAAACTGACAATATCAGTACGGTTAGATTAACTCTTAATCTGGAAGAACTTTTGTTCTTGCAACTGAACAAACAGCAAGCAAGAGTTTCTTACTGTGATTCACCTACCCATACATGACAAGCAGAGAGCAATTCTTTTTTTATTACTATTTTTTTAATCTGTGAAAAGAGAAATCTATGCAGTTAATGACTGCTACAGCCTCTTCTGCAGCTTGTATTACAAACTGTTTGTTAATATCAATTTGAAAACTTCTAGCAAGGCATCGTCAATCCACTTTAAAATCCTAAACTGTATGCCACAATTCATTTTCCAACAATCTTTATACTGAATAAACATAGCTGCATAAAGCTACATTAAAGTTAAATTCCTGGGTCACTTTGTTATTTTATGAAGTATTAAAAGCACTTCTTCCCTTCAATCTAAAGCCTTATTTTTAATTTTTTTTTTAAAAATAAGTTTAGGTAGTACATCAAGACACCTGTCTCCAGGGGTCCCCTGAACACCTGTTTACCTCCAGACATTGTCCGTGTATAGATAGGAAGATCCTTGGCTGCCCGTCTTAAGACTTCTTGCTGGGATTCACCTCTAGGCTCCCTCTCTAGGGATTCCTTGTCTGAATACGATAGATGAAACTGGAATAATTTTTAAAATCAAAGAAATGTTAGCAAAATCTGAGTTAAATAAGTAACAGTATGTGTGTAAAGAGAAATAAATATTCATTATATGAAGGTGGATTAGCAGCATGTACAAGGTACTACAATGAATAACCCAGTGTTCCCAAGACAAGTAATTCAGTTTATGGCAAAATTAAAAATGCTTCTGATTTGGTATTGATGCAGTACTGAATGCTTCCAGAAGCATCAAGCAACATTCTTCATGAGGAAGATAAAGGGTTTATCATTCCCCTGAAAGGTCAGTTAATTTACTTTAGTAATACCAAATATTAGCTGGTGAATATGTTAGGGATGTCAGTATTTAACTGAAAGAAAATACACTACTAGTAATAGCAGAAAAGATAGCTTTATTTCTCTTCTGTCTGGCATTTTCCCTTTCATTCTTTGTCACTAGAGAGTCGCTGTTCTCTTTGTGAACATGTTAGGATGTGTTTTTACTTTAGAGACTGGCTAAGAGAAGGAAGAGATAGGTGTCCTGTATGACAGAATAATCACATCTTGAACATCTTCCTGAATAAAATGACAACTTCTGTCACTGCTCAAAATGGCAATAAGAAATATGGCTCCCATAAGTACTGAAAGGGTAAAAATTACTGAAAGAAATGCACAAGATACATGAATTAGTACAAACTTCTTATACTCTCAAGTCCTGTGCAACACAGCCTTGTCCCTGTAGCTTCTAGAAATGCACAGATGCCAAAAACTTTGATATATCCATCAGAGAAAGAGGATACAAAATCACCTCTGAAAAGAAGTCCACAGTTGGAAGGAAGAGTGGCTATTTCTAACCTGTGCTAGGAACAAAAGCCCACTGCATAGCACTTACATTTACAGGCAGGCTAATCATTACAATACTGATTTTTTTCTAAAAGAAAGTGATGCAGTAAGTAAAACTAAGGAGGCAGACAGAAACATGCAGTTAGGAGCCTATTGTTACCACCATAGAGAAGGCACCACTCCACCCTTCCTGACAAAGCTCACAATCTTCCAGTTCAAGCTGCAGATTCACTGTTTAGCCTGAGTTTCTCAGGTCACCATTTTTTTCCTTTCCAAGAACACTCTTACCAACATCTGAGTTGATTTATATTGTGATACATACGATTTCTCACTGCAGAAACTTGGCTCTGAATCCTTTTTTTTTTTTTTAATGCTTGTTTGATGTAAACAGAGCTACTGCTCCACCCTCTTGTATTTGTCCTCAGAGTAGCCCTAAGTCTACAAACCCTCCTGGCCTGGGAAACCATCTTCTCTCCCACCTTCATGCAGTGCATGTATATAGCTGGTATGCACAGGTACAGAATGGCACACACTACAGCCAAGTCCCTCAAAGTCTACTTTTATATGTGTAAAAGTCTGAAATAAGCTTAAAAGAAAGCTGTGTGGTTTGGACCAGCCACAGTATTCATGAAAACAGAATGCAAAAACTTTATCTCTTTTTCAGTCTTCAAATGAGTATTTGCTAGATAAATCAGTTGATTTGAAAAGATAATCCTTTAGTATTTACAGACTTCATCCTAGAAAAATGGAAGCCAAGCAGTAACTTAACCTTATAAAATACCCTGATTAAATTTTTAAAATACTGTTCTAGCAGAATAGGAAAAAGATATGGAACAACAAAGACATCACTTACGGCCAGCAACTTTGTGTAAATTCAAAGAACACAGAAACATCACACATTGCTTTCGATTACCCAACTTCAATACTTTTCATACCCTATTTGAAGCTTTCCAGTAGCATTGCATGATTTACTATAATTAGTAGGATTTGTCAAAATGTTTTAGAAGTCTTTTATTGGCATCAGCCCAGTGCTTTGAAAACCCTTCTAATTATTGCTACAGTCACCATATACACGCACACATTTTGCTCTGTAATTAACAAATGAAACAGGCTCCTTCCCACTCCAAGCTGTAGTAAAGACTGCAGTGTGAACTTCAATGAAGATGGCAGTTAGTGGGGATTGTCTACTTGTTTTCATGACTACATATCTTAGTGGTGAATGAAAACTATTCGGAAAAGAACCTCTGCACAACAGACAGCAGAAATCACAAGGTATGTCTTTGGTGTTGGCATGGTACTTAGAGCAGTTAGAGTTATGAGTACATGCTGAAGTAAGTACTTGCTTGGTGGGTATTTCAAACTACAGAGCATCCATAGCCTGATTCCTCCTGACCTCAGAGGTTGTGCAACAGCACCTACTGAAGACTAGGGGATTTCTGTACAGAGGATGGAAGAGGCCCAAAAGTTGTACTGGTTGTACCAAGCTGCATGGGGAGGGTTTCCATTAAGGCTATTGATGGAAATCCCCCATAGACTACTTTTCCA
The DNA here is from genome assembly GCA_013396755.1 of Sclerurus mexicanus. Lineage (NCBI taxonomy): Eukaryota > Metazoa > Chordata > Aves > Passeriformes > Furnariidae > Sclerurus > Sclerurus mexicanus. Next base: position 735,420 of record VWZF01003493.1, on the reverse strand, counting down.
CGTGGCTGTTATTTACTAGCTCCCTTCCTGCTTAGCCCACTGTGGCTTCCCAGCATCAGCTTACCTAATGTGCACTCCCACCACAACCCACAGGTTCCTTTGTACCAAAACACATAGGGAGAAAGCTTTAATTCAGAGGACAACAGACAGTTGCTAACAGGAAATAGAAGTTAGCAAGGAAATACATTTTTGCCTACATACAAGTCTGATATTCCCATGCAAAGATTTAAGCTAGTAGCTCAAATAACTCACATATTTCAAGTGAACAGGATTTTTTTCTTCTTAATATCATAAGTAGGTAATTTAAAAATATCTATTAAAAAAGTTTAAAACTTAGAGAAGATGTTATTTTTTTTGTCTTGGTCACTACATTAATTGCAATCTGACTCGCTTCTATTAGAAAGCTGTAACTACCACCTATGTTTTTCTACACAGTGTAAAACTAAATGAGATCAGAGACTAAGTTCTTCAAATATGACAAAACGAGGTATTTGACTAGGCTATTTCATAAACAAAAGTTAAGTTTATCTTACTTCTTTTGAAGGATTCATTGGTAGCGTAAAGATTGTTTTCCAATATGACCAGACGAACAGCATGAAAAATATGTGGTAAGCAACCAGGCACACAACTAAAATAAAAAAGGAACAGAATTAATACAAACAGACCAGTGATATTGCAGTACTTACAAACAGCTGCTGGATACATCACAGATAGTTCTCTAACAGATGTAAATACAAAGGCTCTGCAAAAGCTTTGCAACAAAAATACAGCACTGCAACTTTACATTAGACAAATACAGACTCTGCGGGGAAAGTCATGATACAGTCTACATAGATTACAAAAGTTTGAGGGGAATAGTTAATAGCCTATTAAAGCCCCATAATTATTTAGCAAGCACTCTCCCTCGACACATTTGTTAAATCCTAATTAATTGACGCATCTCTGCCTTTTAGCTTTATAAACCATGCAGGAGGACTGCTAGCCATGCAAACACCACCCGCCATACACACCAAAAGCCTCACGATCCCTGCCAAAGGAAGTATAGATATCTAAACAATGAGAAGAGTGAGGCCAATCTTGGGGTGGATACACATGATATCTGAGTGGTATCCACAACCAGTTAATTTGTTCTGCTAGATTTTAGGAGGGAGGACAGTTGGGTGGTTTTGAAAAAACTGCACGTCCCATAAATTCCAGTGTTCATTCACTACTTTTTATTCTTTACAGCCAGTGATTATTCTTATATTTTTTTAATACATGCCAGTCAACATTTACCATGCTGAATTGTTTTACTGGAATACAGAAGGCAACATTAACTTTTTCAAAGACCTGCCATGGATGGATAGGTATTTCTTTTTAAAAGCTCTCACTGTACTAAGCAATTCACTACAGTAAACAGCAAATCCAAAATTCAGATCCCCTGATTAACTTACTCTAATGACAGGAAAGAGTATTTTTCTATAAATTTATAAAATTGTCCAAAACATAAAGGGAAACCTGTGTACTTTCACTACACAATATGAAATAGTGCCCTTGTATGGTTAAGTCATTTTTTTTTTAAAATATGTAATGCTATTCAGTGCTACATAATTTTCTATAACACATGCATGGTGGTGTGTATAAGTGTAGGAACAACTGCCAAGCATGTTCTTGGTTTTGTAATTTTACCTCAAAAGTAACACTGAATAAATATTTCTGGTGTTTAAGTTTGTTTATTCAAAAAAACAGCAACACCGTAAAAATTTACTCTTATTCACTAAGCAGTTAAAAATAATAAACAAAAGCTAACAAAATCTGAGGAGCAACTCTGTACAAAGCTCTTGGGATGACAGGGGCAAAGAGCCATATGCCAAGTCTATAAACTGAAAGAAAAATCTCATCAGCATAAGTAAGTGATAGAACTGGACTCCACAAAAACCACAACACACTAAATTACCATCTTGCTATTGCACAAACTTCGGGACAGGAACAGTCCATATTTTTATCAGAACATTACTATTAACTCTAAAAAAACCCTTATTTACTCAAACAAAACCAGTATTTTTTTAAACAATGGTACATTTATGGCATACAGTGAGAGCAAGGTAGGGCAAGTTACCTCAGTTCTGTACCCGATGTATTTACTAATCTACATCAGTATTTTATTGTTGTGAAAAAAAGAAAAAAGAGTAACTGTGATTGACAAGAAAATTGTTCATACATTAAAAAAAAAAAAAGACTACTGGAGGAAGACAAAAGTTTAGCCTAAAGACATTATCCCAAGTTTCCCCTTTTAAAGTCTGCACAAGAATCGAGCTCATCTTGTTTGATCATGAGCCTCAGTTCTCCAACTATTTCCAGGTCCCAGCTGGTCACTCTTCCCAGGTCACCTACCCACCAGTTTCCCTGCACCACCATGAAGACCCTGGGCTACCCAGCTGCACCACTGCTTCTGTGGGTGTTGGGAATCCAACATAAGAACCTCGTCTGCCTCGAGACAGTGAAAGAAGAACTGTCTGCAGCTCCATGGCAGAAATCCTTCTATTTTATAGTTTTTATGAAAAAAAACAAACCAAAACCCAGAACAAAAAATCCCAACCCAAATGGTGTATCCCTTGCATGAAGACAACCCATCTAGAACTAGCTAGTATAACTAGAGTTGTCTGGAAAACTGAGGCCCAGTTTTCACCTGTGCAAAAACAGGGCAGAAGTATAGCCAGGGTAAATTTCTCCTGACTGGCTGAAGCTGACCAAAGCTGAGTGAAAATAAGGAAATCTAACGTTCCCCAATGCATGTTGCTGATAATTCTAATGCATTTTGTGAGTGGTGTGCAACAACACACTTGTGTCCTTTCTCACACAGTACGGAGCAACAAGAACCTGGAATTCCTTCAAAGCCTGCAGCTGCTAAAGTTTCCAGATACACTTACGCACTCATATGGGTGGAGAGATTGCTGAACTGAAAAAAGTTTTTCAAGCAAATGTTTCTTAAATTAACAAAACGTTTTTTTCTCTGTGAGGGAATTGCCAATGACTTGATAAAATCCACTGGAATTACACAAACACAAAAAGCATACAGCATCTCCTAATTCCTAACCCCCTCCTCCAAATGCTCCACAGCCCCACACCTGACACTTCCATTCTGTGCTGCAGCATGGAAGTACCATCTGGAAAAGCAACCTAAAAATGCTACAGCCTCGGGGTCCAATCAGGTAGTTTTATTATATTCTGAAAAGGCTACATATCCAAAGGATTCTGTTTTTTTTAAAGATACTGGCTAAAAAGAAACTGCAGAAAAAATTCACCTCACATTTAAGTGTGTTACATCTGCACAAACACCCTGCTCACCTCTAGAAATCCTGTTTTTACAAGAGTTTTCCATGTTACGAATAATTTTTTAAAAAAAACAGAATATAAGGATTATTTTAGTTGACACAACAGAGGTCAGTAAGAAGAGTAAAAAATTCTATTTTTTTAAATCTTTATTTGTAGTGGCAAAAGCAATATTCAGAAACAGCAGGACAATAAAAGGAGCCGAGCAATATAAAAAAAAATACACTTATTTAAAACTAGTTACGTATGTATCTCACTTTTATTAGCAAATTACAATTCTACCCTGATATATGAATCCCAATTATAAACAGCAAATAAAAAAATCTTACCTTTTTCTCCAATATTTGTCATTGTCACTGAAAGAAGAGAAAAAAAAATGTTTAAATAGCAAATGATGTAACCAAACAATTAAACTCTTTTTTTTAATCAAAGAGGGAAGACTAATAATCAAAAAATACATGTTTAATATCACACACTATCAAGCTTTTATGCTGTGTACATTCATTAAGAGAACAAGTACACAACACCAGTTGCTTATCAAGTTTTTTGGCTCCTGTTCCCAGGCTCACTTCCTGAGAGCTAGTACCTCCATCTATCTGAAGCTGCCCAAGTTTAATCTAAAAGCCACACCTGAAGACCAGTTATTTCTTTAACTGTGGTCACACAGGTTTCACTGTTTATGTTCTGTTCTTGATGTGGAGGTATCAGATTTCAGAACGTGCCAGCAACACTTGGTGATACCTTAGATCTCCAAAGCATAAAAATTGAACGTAGACAAAAGCTGCATTTTCTTTAAGAAAAGTGTCCAGGAATTACAAGATTTGGGAATAGTAAGAGAGTGAGAAAGGTGCAAGTATGTCAGGCATGGAGTGGCGTACACAGATATCACACATCAGTCACTGCATTTTCCACTCGGCCACATTATTTAAAAAAAGTAACCATCCTACAACAGGTATCTCAGAAAGATCAAAAACTCCCAAGTGATCAAAACCTCTTTCCACTCAAACCACTCCACCACACATTTATCCACTCCAGTTAAGCAGCCTACAAACTGTAATATCCTGGCATATACAGCTGCGAGCCAAAGGACAGTAGCTATATGGATATTTTGTTTTCCTGTTAAAAATGGTTGCAACAAGGTTGGTCTTCAAACAGCAGGCACAATGCAACTCCTACTGAAAGGTGAACCAGTTATGCCATCTGGCTGATGTATTAAACTTAGGCTTGTTAATAGAATGAAAGTCACTACTTATATATATCTTGCACGCTGCAAGGATGTACCATGGAACCAGTGCTGCTCAACACCTTATGCTCTGGAAGAGTGAACACTTATCAAGTTTGCAGATGATGTCAGCCTGGGGAGACCAGCTGGACTGCCATCCAGAGGGACCCAGACAGGCTGGAAGACTAGCCCAAGGGGGCCCTTATGAAATTCAGTGAGGGCAAAGTCCTGCACCTGTAAAGAAACAACCCCCAAAACGACATAGCCTCGGAACTGCCAGGCTGGAGCAGCTCTGTGGAAGACGCTGTAGAGATGCTGGTGGGCAGTACCTGCAGAGCAGAGAGGACCATCAACATCCCGGACTGCATTAGCAGGGGCAGAGCTGGTCAGTCAAGGGAAGGGATTATCCCCCTTTATGCAGCACTCATTAGACCACATCCAGAACACGGTAGCGCTTTGGGCCCCCTCATACAACAAAGAGACAAGTCCAGGGGGAAGTGGCCAAGCTGGCAGGGACCAAATCACTCATCCTCTAAACAGAGGCTGCACAGACAGGGCTTGTCAGCCTGGAGAAGATGCAGTTTTTGGGAGGGCCTAACAGTACCTCTAGGGAAGCACTGAGGAAGAGAAGCTAGGTGCAAGTTGAAATGAAAGGATCAGATTTGATACAAGGAAAACCTTTTCCACTATGAGAACAGTCCACGAGCAGAAGAAGCTGCCCAGACATGTTGTACAGCCTCTATCACTGAAGTTTCTCAAGACTGAAACTAATAAAATCCTGAATAACCTGGTATGACCTCACACCTAACCCTGTTTTGAATAGAAGGTTGGACTAGGTGAGCTAAGATCCTCTCAAACACGAATTATCTTTAGACCTGGTGTGTAGGTAAAAGTGCTGGAGCTCTCAGATTAGGACAAATTAGTCACTACTCAAATTTTGATTTTCTTTCTCCATTTGGTATGGTCAGCAAAGTGTGCAGAAATTTTCTCAGACTTCTTGGAATAACTACTCTCTGTTAATTAAAAAGCCACAGTCAAGGAGATATTGCAGAATCACCAGTTTCAAAATAAAATCTACTTACACAAACTTTCCAATAACTTGTGGTATTTTTCTCTCCTTACAAGGGAGTGACAGAATATCACTGTGAAAGCAGTTGTAATCTTTTTTCCACTCCTTAGCTTTGGATAAAATGTATTTACTAATGTGTTTGAGACATCTAAATTTTCCACATGCCTGTAGGTAAAGGACAGATACAAATAATAAATCCAAATTTAATAATCTCTACTCAACAGCAAACTTACAGCTTTTCAAAAACAGCTTTTCAAAACTTCTGTCCACCTCCAGAACAAAATGCACACTTCAGAGTCTGCACCTGCTCAGTGGGCTGTCTTATCAGCTTTTGCACTATCTAGCTTGAAAGCCAAATGTTCTTGACAGTCAGGACCACGAAAGCTAAAACACAAGTGCCCAGAGATGTCCAGCTAATCCCAGCAGGATGAGAACATGGGGTTTTTTGATACATCTTGTCATTTTAATCTCTTTGACCTGAGTATAACTCACGAGTTAATTCACACACTCCTGAGTTGCAACTACTGTAAGAGACGAAAGCAGAAGAGACCAGGCTGAAAATATTTCTATCTTTGCAATCTTACTATCTTTTTTCTCCACACCTACTGCAACCTGCGTGTACAAGGAGACTAGCTGTGTTGCCTAACAAGCACTCTCACAGATGGTGACACAGAGTAACACACAAGACATCCAATAACCTGCAGGAAGTGAAGTATTACTGCTTCTGCTTATATCTTTTTAAATCACCTTTGATGAAAGCTCCCTGAAGGAGGTAAAATGTGTGTGAAAGTAATGGACAGGCATCTGCAATACCACAGCACCAGAGAGGAAATGAAAGGGGTTTTTTTGTTTGGTTTGGTTGTTGTTTGTTTTTTGGGTTTTTGGTTGGTTGTTTTGCACAAACGTGACAGAACTGATCAGCAGGAAAAAAAATAAAAAAACCCATTGCTCTTACAAATAAAATCTCTCTTAGAAATTAAACTTTCTCTATTTGTCGAACGAACAGGATATAGAGACTTTTTAGGGTAACCACAAGATGTTTATAATTCTGAAATCATACTATTTAAGTGCATGGAAAATAATTTTCTAATATGAAAAAAGCCCCTCTAATTTTGGCTTTGATAAAAGAAATGTTTGCTATTTTCCCCATTTTCTGAATAGCACACATGATGTATTTATTTAAACCAAATTTTACATTTTTCATTAGATCTAGTGATACAGCTTTACTATATTATTCAATACTATTTGATCATATAGCCTTCTCTGAATCATTTAGATCACTACTTCCGTCAGTTTTCTCATTTCTCTTCCAAGGGGTTACATTCACTATGGTAGTGCACACAAAAAGTAGGTCAGGCTGTGCAACCTGTCATTAATAAATACCAGCTGAAATGCTGCAAATGAACTTACTGGTACTCAAACAGCACAGAAATAATATAGGTAAAAAGCATTTTTGTCTATGATGACTAAAATAAATACCAAGGACATGGCAATCCCAACTGCTAAGAGATTTCTGGGAGAAAACAGGGTAAAACCCTTTGGGACCAAAATGGAATGATACTCCTGTATATTCAGATATGGAGATAATTATAAAACCATGACCTGTCTTCAAGAGATCATTAAAAACTTACAGCTTTGTTCGCTGAGATACTGTAGGGGCCAATTTCGTTAAGAATCATCCTTGCCCTGCTAAAGTGTCAGGATGCCTTTACAGTTCAGTACTAGCAGACTATCACATCATTAGAGACTCTCTGGATAATTACACAGCTTGCAGATGATGCTCATCGGAATTAGGGACCAGGCTGGGACAGACGCAGGACTTCAGCCAACGTAGACGCCAATTTCCTGAGCCAGAAACATCATTCCCTGCTTGCTCTGAGCCACGAGCAGCCAAAAACAGGAACAGCACATTCAGTAGTCAATGCTGCAAAACAGCCTGCGCTTGCAAAAAAACAACTGTGAAGAAAACAAAGCTGTGTTACAAAAGACTGGAAAAAGTCCAGGATGGTTTCCATCACCAAATTAGTTTGCTAAGAAGAGAAGTCACATCGCTAGCACCTTGCACTAGGTCAGACGTTAATTCAGTGACAGAAAAGGATTTCCCATTTCTTGAACTACTGTTAATTTTCTTTAGAAATCTTTCTTCTTACTCACTTGTGGAAAAATTAAGTAGATATCCATCTCCATGCAGCTGGAGACATGGTAAGACACATTGCTGCCACAAAACCCAAAAGAGTTTGGAAGATAAAATTAATGTAAAAACTTTGTGCTGGTTTTGTAACAGTCAATTTTGCTTGACTTCTAAACCCAAAATCACAGTTCCTGAACTGCATATGTAATGGTTAGATTAAAAAAAAGTAATAATAAAAAAAAGTGGTAGAAAGCAATTAATTTTTTAAAGCTTTGATGAAAGTGGATATACAAAATCTTGTGTTCATATTTTATGTACATTTTTAAAATATTTAAGACTTTGGAATGGGAAAATAAGATACATTTGATTCAGAGACTCTGCAGCCACATCTATAAATAGCTGTTTCTCTCAAACTTTTATGAAGTTTAATATCTTGGATCTGATTCACAAAACTAAGTTCACATTTTATCTTTATAGCATATTTGAAGCTGTAAAACACTGATCTATAGACACAGTTCAACTCAGCTCTGTGCACACATAAAAGTGTTTTATAGTTGTGGCAAGTGTTCCGTCATTGCCAGCAATAGTCTTTTAGTAAAAATATCATTGCTTGCAATAAAAACCCACCTCTCTGCTAGACAGAGCAGTGATTTGCACTGATTCAGAGTGACAAGATGCCACCAGTGCTCTGCTTCAGAACAAAAGTAACAGAAATATTTCCAGGATATTTAAAGTTAGCATAAGTAGTTATCAATAATCCACATATTTGGATTTGACAGCATTTTGTGAATGTTTCAGTAAACTCATTTTAACCCTGTGCTCAGCAAACTGCATCACCATCTACCAGTGAAGCAAGCTGTTATTTGGTACCTTTGTAGGTAAGGTCACAATCCCACTGCTTTTGAAGAGACTACAAATTGACTTAATCTTTCTTCTTTACAAACTTCTCATTTACCTTCCAAGTCATAAGGATCGACTGGAGTGAAGACTACTTCTAGTAAAGCTGTAGAGCCAGGTCCTTTTCAGCAAAAACAGAGTACACCCTTATAAGAACATCTATTAAAGTATGTATCAAGCAGTGTTAAATCTTTATAACTGAAAACATAGTCTTATCTAATAATTATATCTGCACCATAGACCTTACGTGTTCAACTTCAATCCATGGTTTAAATTTCAAGGCACAAAATGTATACATAATACACTGGGCACTACAGGGAGAGATAGTCAGCCATTCTAACACAGACTTCACTTCCATTTCAGGAGTGGAGAATGGCACCTGCCTCTGGAAGGCTGAGAAAGAAATCAAATGAAATTTGAGAAATGCACAGGAGCACTGGTGGCTATAATTCAGAAGTCAATTTTATGGCAGCTGCCAGTTTCAAAACTTTTCTCAAAGTAACCAGGAATCTCCAAAAAGGAAAAACAAACCCAAAAAACTGGTATTTGCAAAATATGGAATAAAAATGCAAACTTTCTTTGACCTTTTCTACCTTAGCAGGATATTTAACTGGTATTTGACAACAGGCAGCTGCAATGTTACAATGTACTTGTATTTCTATAGTCAAAGGTAAGATGCAGATGGTTACAAGACATAAGCTCCAAGTCAACTACCATAACTCCTTTAATTCATCTGAAGAACATACTGAGCAAAGAGCTCAAGTCCAGCGGACCAAATTGTAGGCCTGCCTTTTTTTTTTTTTTTGACCTCTTATCAGTGTCTATCTCCATATTTTCTGCCACTTCTGATTCCCTGATGACACTGCGCCAAGTCCACAGGGCATATATTAATACTGCCTCTAAACTGTGATGAATTAAGCAGGTTTTTATCCTGTTATAATTCCATTCCACTGATGGTACACAGAGTCAAAAACCTCGATTCAGCACTAATCAACCTGATCCTCCAGCAAAAACCTTTCATGATCATTAACATTTTTAGCATCTGGATCTCATTCCACATTTTCTGTTCCATTCTGAAGGTAGCTGTCGACAGATACCAGTCACATACTCTGCTCCAGAAACAATGACATAGCTTATGAGCTCTCCTGACAGTTCTGTGAATGTCTGGTTGCACCCCGTCTTCAGCTGTGCTGAAGTCACTTATTCTTTTCCAAATCAGGCAAATCATTCATCAGGTGACAATATACACTCCTTTTCCCTTCACTGAAGTAGTCAGGAAATGCTTAGTGCTCATTTGTTCCACAGCAAAACCATTTTCCCTCTTCACAATTACAAATTCAAGCTATGTTTTCTGACAGATTCCCCGAGCAAGAGCATTATCCTTAGAATTAAAAATCAGCGACATTTAAAAATGGATCAAAACTGAACACATACATCCATTTTCTATTTTCAGGATAACCCTTTCATCAGCTCAGCTGATACTTTTACTAAAAACATTTGTCACAGCACTGTCAAATTTTTACAGCTTCCCTCTTATATGCACGTCCAAATCATGAACTGTCAAGAAAACAAAACAAAACAAAAAAGGCATCTCGGCATCCAAGTTTGTAAAAAGCATTTCTGGCAAACAACTATCAGAAAATGCAAATAACTACTGGTTCTGCCTTACCTAAAGCATGGGGTGGACAACTCCTCCAAGCCCCTTACAGTTCTACTAACCTGAGTTAGAGATGCATCTAAGAAGGAAGACGCAAGAATAATTTTTTCCCTTGCATATGAAATACACAAATATTTTACTAAACACTCCATTTTCATTTTTGGGTTTTCATAAACACTGAATCCAATGTGTATTTTCTGAGTAGAGACACATGGATGAGTTGCTGGGGGAAGGAATTCCATTTGAACTTCATGTTACTGTTGTTCCATGTATCCTAGGTTGAACTTTCAGTAGCTTCAGTTATCAAAGTTCAGTATACTCATTTTACATTGCCTGTATTTCCTCATCTTTTTTAGAGGAAGAACAAGTCTGTATCCCTCAGGTTCTCATAAACACATTTAAATTTTTTTAAGGGAAGGAATACTTAAAGGCCCATTAATTTGAAACACAAAGGAAGGTATTTGAGATGAAAAAACAACTACTATTGCCAGGCAGGTTGTGAAATGGCAATACTGGCAAAAGTCAGAAAATGGCACTGGAATAGAGAGAAGCAATTTTTAGTCAGGTGTTTTAAGACCCATTAATTTACACAATTCCAGTATTCTATAACCAATAGGAAGAAGAGAAATATTTGCTAGTGCTCAACACTCTTCTCCTTTTCCTTAAAGGTTAAAGAAGCTTGAGCACTTAATCCACTCAGAAAAGAGACAGACATGGTAATACTACTGTTAAAACCAGTGAATTTCTTGTTCTATTCCTAAAACATTTTTTGGTTTCTAAAATGCCACTCAATACTGCAACTACTCAGCTTTAGGGATGAAAGGAATCAGCTTTAGTAGACTACTTTTTTTTTAAAAAAAGCATAATGTTCCTCCTACAATGCTCAGATTAAAATTGTGAAAAACCCTCTCAGTCAAAATACTACATTTGAAACACTTTCTCAATACTAAAAGCTCAAATAAACCACTTACAACAGTGCAAAGTCCTACTGCACAATGGTTAACACTGTTCCCTGTACATTGTCATTAGCATCAATGACAGTAAGCTGCAGAAAAAAAGCAGCTATATACGTCCTCTTTAGCATTCAGTACTGCAGGAATAAAAGATGCACTGAGTCGACATGCTGGCTTCAAAGCACTGAAATGCTTAGTCTATTCCTGCCGTTGGCTTTCATTCCCAGAGTTGTTAGTTATTCCTTCTGTTGTTTACACTAAATATTCATTAGTAAGACAAGACATAAGTTTATTTTATCTTAATATGCCAAAAATGAGGGAAAACATCCAGATATAGATAAAAGATGGAATTAGCGGAACTTGTGGATGACTATTATGCTGAATTCAAAAACTGGTGAGCCAGGCAGAATGGGGAAGGGATGGCAGTGGGGGAAAGAGAAAAAAAAATAAAGAAATCACCCTTGTCCATAGAAAGCAATTCAGTAAAAGATGTTTTAGCAGAGCCCCAGGATTCCCTCTTTCTCCCCTCTCATTGCAGGCTTTTTGCTTTGAGGGGTTTTCAAGGAAGTAGGGTACCATAGTTTTCAGTTTGAAGCAAGTTTCAAGAATGTCATTTCCTTAAGGGGCACCCGTTTTCAGGTAAGGTAAAACCCAATCTTTCTCTGTTATACCAAATTACACAGAAGAAAAATACAGTAGATCACTGAAACAGTAGTGCCCAAAATGAGCCTACTGTAATACTGCAGGGCTGTGTGCCCTTGAACAGGTGTTAACTACAGAGCTACTTTCCCCTGAAACATGCTTTCCCTCCTCGTGTCAGCTAACAGCTCCTCTTTCCAGGCTCGCTCAGTCAACTTCTTGCAGAACCCTGCAGACAATTCACTGCCTTCTGCTGGAGGTAAGCACTGCAGTCTTCCTCTTGGGAGGGCACAGCAACTCTAGTTGAAGAGTGGCGCTTGAAACTAACAGATTTGAACGTTGTTAGGGAAAACAGAAAAGATGCAAAAAAGCCCACCTCCAACACAGGAACCACATCAAGTCTTCATACCTACCTCCAAAATAGAGGTGCTAAGCCTGGCAATCATTTTTTCCTTAGTCCCTCAACTACTCAGCCAAGCATCTGCAGGACAAAAATCCTACCAATTTCCTGCATACAATAAAAAGAAACTCAAAAATTAGGTACCAGACTGCTGAGACTTTCAACATAAACAGCTGAAGACTGACAACTAACTTGTATTTCTTTGTGCCATTATTGTAACACTGTTACTGAAACATCAGTATACCACACATTAGACCCTAAAATTCAAAGATTCAATTGTTTTCTACAAGATACACTGTAAGAGAAGCCAAAATCAGAAAAAAACCCCACCATAGAAACCAAGGCAGCCTGGCGAGCTGATAATTTAATAAATCCCTCTGGCTCAGCTAGTCCAATTTACACAAACACTCGTAACCCCGTCTCCAGTATGTGATGAATGATGTTCCTAACACTGAGGAACAGGTGCCAAGGTGTGTGTTCAGGATGACTTCCGAAAGGACACGCAGGCTGCCGAAGCTCAAGAAGGGACCAAGAAGTTGTGACAGCCGGGCATCTTCCAGAGGACTGAAGAGGGGAGACTCGCGGGTTTCCTGTCACCTGTTCCGCGTCCACGCCGGCGGAGCGACGGCTCTGACACGAGTGTGTGCTGTGTGTGTGCTCCGTGTGCTGTGTGTCTGTGTGCTGTGTGTGTGCTCGGTGTGCTGTGTGTCTGTGTGCTGTGTGTGTGCTCCGTGTGCTGTGTGTCTGTGTGCTATGTGTCTGTGTGCTGTGTGTGTGCTCGGTGTGCTGTGTGTCTGTGTGCTGTGTGCTCCGTGTCCAGGCTGTCACGCCGGAGGGACGGCCGGCTCTGCCCACCCACGGGCACTGCCCGGTCCCGCTCCCCGGCCCGGCGCTGCGCAGGGAAACTCCGCCCGTGGGAAGCTNCCCGGCCCGGGCAGGGCGGCGGGGAAGAGGCGCCCGAGAGCCCAGAGCGTCCTCGGGGGCGGGCTGGCTCCGCCGGGCAGGGCCGGGGGGCTGCGGGAGCAGCATCCCCCACAGGGATGGCGACACTTCGCCGCGCCCCGCAAACGCTTCAAACACCTGTCTGCGGAAAGCGCTGCCTCGTTTGCAAATAACATTTCCAAGTGCCGTGCAATGGGCAAGTGCTGCGGGGCCACGGCAAGCGGCAGGCTGTGCGAGCCGAGGCGAGCGGCCCCCCGGGGCTGTGCGGGCGGGGGGCGGCGCTGACTCGCCCGTCCCCGAGAGGGCTCTGCCCCGGGGCCACCGCGGCGACACCCGCGCGGAGACACACGGTGAACACGGCCCGCTGCTGCTGACTCGGCTCAGCCAAATCGGGAATGCCAGGCACGGCCCGTAGCGTTTCTGCAATCTGCTAGAATCTCTGAGAGTATCAGCAGTGCAGCAGGTAGGAAGGAGCTGGTTGATTAAAATGCGTTTGGAAAAAAAAGCTTGTCTAGTGCCTCACACGGGAGACTACACATGAAGCCAAGTAGTCACAGTGTGGAAGGCGTACCACTGCCATTGATTTACGAACAGGCTGCGAGAGAGGAAAATAATATCAGAGAAAATGCAACAAAAGCAACAGTAGGTGTGCTGCCAGGTTTCCCACTATGAGATGGAGTAGCTAGCATGTTTGTTGAGGAGACAGATAAAGAAGTTGACCATATGGCTGCAGTGTTTTTATATAATGGGAAATCATACGCCCCTCATTATTGTAAGATCAAGCTCAGGAATTTCAGCTAGCCACAGTGAACTGGGTGAATGACCGGCACAGGATGATGTATCAAGAGGAATAATATATATCCCGTGGCAGTAAATCATCTTTGCCTACTCAAGAGAAGGACTTGTGTATCATTGTGAAGGGCTCAGTGAAACCATCTCAATGTATGGCTATTACAGTAGAGAAAAGAACGAAATATGCCATCAAAAGATTGGTATATAATAACTGAAGAAAAGATTCTGCTTAATGCGGAATTAAGTATTTTACATTAAAAAGATACAGTGAATGTTGCTGAAAATCCAGATTTGTTATTCCTGCGTATTGTGTTTCACAAGAGGAAAGGGACTAAACCCAGTGTGACATAGACAATAAAAGCACTGCATTTTACCTTAATTAATTAGGCAAATAATCACTGAGGCCACCACTTTAATTGAACATTTAAAGGATTTGACTTTACTATGTTTTAATGCAAACATCCATGGTTATTCAAAACAGATTTTAAAAGCATAAGAAGTAAGATTACCACTGCCTGAAGGCTCACCCTGTGCTTTACTGCGAAAGTTAAAAGAAATTAAGGCAATTTAATTCATTTGTTGGCTTTTTGAGCTTATTTGGAAATACATGACAGTGACCTCTCGCAGGTACAAGGATAATGCATCTATTGTGTTGTGTGTTTCCAGGGAGATGTGGCTGTACCATGGGAAGTTCACAGCTGGGTGCTCTGTATGTAAGGGTGAAGTAGGTTTTGCATCGTCCTTGGGAGCTAGGAAAGGCTTTCTCCTATAAACCCTTTTAAAATGCCATATGTGATATGGGGCTTATTAACAACAACACATGCCAGGGAAACACAGTAAAAATTAGAGACTTTATAATATAGTAATTTGTTCTTTGAAATCGAAATTATTGTACAAAATCATGCATATAGAGAGGTGGCAGTTTGCCAGAGGTGTGGGAGTAAAAAGATGATGTGTTACAAAGACCTTAAATTATATCATAAAATTTCTGGTCAGAGGCCTTCTATGACTCCTTCATGGAAATGGGCTTGTGTAGTCCAGGCCACCACCACCCTCTGCTCATTTGTCAGATTTCACAATAATCAGAATTTTTTTATTTAGTACGCTATTATTTACATGAATAATAATAATTATAGCATATGCTTTACTGAAGCGCCAAAATCATGGTCATTCTGGTTAAAAATTAGCCCATTAATGAAACAAACAGGCAAACCACACTTCAATTTCGACCTGCCTTGATTGATACTCCCAATTACCCTGGAGCATCCTCTGGCCAGACAGCTGTAAGGAATTCCTCTTTCCTGTTCTCATGTCTTCTCCACAGCGACATGGGCTCTCTAGTTCTCCTTCATGGCCACAGTTACTTTCTATTCCCTCCGTGACTCTCATCACTCATGGGTGGTGGTTATGAGAGACCCTTTCTTCTGTGCCTTTCCTCCTCTGTGTTAGGACCAACTGACATTTGAGGTTACAGCAGAGCAATTCAAGAGCAAGCATATTCAAAGGAGCATTGCATTATGGCAGAAGTAAATCCTGGCATGACCTAAACCCACTAGGTACTAATGGACAAGTTTCCCAAATTATTAAACTTGGACTATCTCTCTATTTAAGGAGAGGGGTTACTTGAGGCACAGCTTATTGCTGCTTGTATGAAATGTTTAAAAGAAAAAGATAGCGGAAATTAAGGTAATTTTCTTGCCAGGAGCTGGGCTGAAGGTAGGTGGGGTTTGAGGAGGCAGCTTGAGTGTTTGGCAAATTGATTCAAAACATTCTTGTATAAATGGTAGTACCACTCAGCTTTTGCTCTCAGGTAAGGTACATGCAAGGTATTGCTGGTGGATTTTTTTTTTTAAATGTGTCTGTCCTGGAACACATTTGGGTATTTCTAAGATTTCCATGTCTGACTATTTCCTGTATCCAGTTGTGTGACCTCAGTAGCATGAAAGAACGTAAGAGGAAGGGGCTGCCACACACAGCTCTGGGGCTGGGCATCCTCTTCCCTGCTAGAGCTCAGCCTAGGGACCCAGTGTCTCCTCCCTGGTGAAGGTGCCTGCTGCTTTTCTGCTCAGCCACCAGCAATCTCAACAGTGTCTATGCACTGGACTCGCACAAGTGCCACCAGCCAAGTCCTGTTCTCCCCTTTGGCTGTCAAGGCTGAGTTTCACTAGTGAAAGCACACTCCCTCTACAAGGTCCTTGCGCTGCTGATCTTGTTGAAAAAAGCAGCTCCCTGCTGCACGTACCCTTTCCAACCAATCTGGCTGACTAGGGCTGTCTCCGTTGTCTTCTGTGAGTGTTGTTTGGTTCTGTTTGTGCATCTGTATGTTTGGCTTCCTCCCTTCTTTGTCATCCCACTTGACAAGGACCTTGATCAGATGACATTAATGAAGCAGGCCCTCTCTCCTTTCATGCTCTGACAGCTGGGCTCAGATACAGAAGTGGGGGGGTGGAAACTGCGTCTTTCTGAAGGAAGGCATCTTGGTACCCTTAGCATGCAGTCCTAATTAAAAACTATTCCTTTGCAAGTCTAGGGGGCTCTGCTTTGTTGAATCACTTTTAAATAAAGAATTACATTGTGGTTCCAATTGCTGACATTAAAAGTTCTTCGATACTTACAGCCAGGTGATGCTCAGTTCCCACACTGCTTACTGTGTATAGACAGTTAAAAGCAATTTGGTGCATTTAAGAAGGAAGAACCTACTAGTAGTAGTTAGCAAGTTGTCTGTCTAGAGCAAACAGTAGTAGGAGGTTTGTCTAATGAAGTTACACAGATGTCTTGAATGTATTTTATAAAGATGTGATAAACAGTCCCTGACAATCAATCTTAAAAAGTAATGGCAGCAAAATGGAAGGAAATTTAAAGGGAGGCTGTTTAACATATGACAGAGGAAAATTATCTGCTAATGATAATTTAGCACAGTGTCTCTTTCAGAGCTCAGTTTTATGTGAGTTTGAAAGGTTATAAAACTTCAAAACAGTACGAATAAGAAAGTAAAATGAGCTACAGAAGAAAAGTGATTTTGAAAATTAACAGTGTTCTCCTTAATGTGTACGTGAATTGAATACCACAGTACTACAGTAAGAGAGCATCTGTAGCTGGAAACACAGTATGTGTATCTAGCTCATTACATTTTGGCTATAAAATAACATTGAACTCTTAAGACTACCACTGCAATGACTGAATGTGAAAAAATAAAGACTTCGCATAATTAAGTAATTCATTTTAAGATGTCACAGGTTTCCTGTGCTAGAACAGTTTGAAAATCACAGAATCACAGAGTATTCTGAGTTGGAAGGGACCCACAAGGATCATCAAAGTTCAGCTCCTGGTCTTGCACAGCCCCAAGAATCACACTCTATGCCTGAAAGCATTGTCCAAATGCTTCTTGAACTCTGTCATAAAGCATGATTAATTTTATGAACTCGTAATACCTTTAAGTGCAGTATTTCTTTCATTATTTGGTTTATTTCAAAAATCCCAGACTAAGTATATGCAGAATAGAGTGACTGATAAACAAACACACAAAAAATGCTCTTAATTCAAGAAGTATTTTTCAGACTAGGCACTTACAGTTTATAGACTCTGTTTATAGACAATTTATGTCCTCTTCTATGCAGGCAATCTGATACAGTGGAATACCTTCTCCCCCACCATGTCCCACATATTCATCGGAGCAGCAAGAGGAGGAGGGACAGCAGGACAGGAACGTACATATTTGCTCCCACACAAATGCAATACACAGAGCAGCAGCTGGAAGCAGGAATACGCACAGACAGACAGACATTAAGGCACATGGCACTAATTAGGTGAACCAGTGGCTTTACAGGGATGCTGTCTGGCCTGCAGTGACCATGCTGCTTGCTTATCTCCAGAACGTTTGGGTGTTGAACCATGCTTACCACATAAGAAAAGACATCTCTGTGCAACAACTCCAGCATAAGGTATCACCTAGAAAATGGATGTTGCATCCCAGCTGGAGTCAGATACCATTTTCTGTGTATAGTTCGTGGCTCCTGGCTACATGAAAACAAGCAGTTTAAGTAGCCTCCCCAGTGTCAGTCTAGCTGGCAAATGTATTTTAATTGAAGGGCTGGCCCAGATATATTCAACTTCTTCCTCTGCCTTCATTCTAGCTCAGTACTCAATTACTTGCAACTGTTTGGGTACTGTTGACATATGATTTTTCTTGTTTGGTTGGTTTTTTGTTTGTTTGTGGTATTGTTTTTGGGTTTTTTTAATGTGTTTTAACTTTTGTGGAATTTTGCCTGGTTCTCAACACAACAGGCACGTTTAGCTCCTTTCCAAGGAATTAAGTCCTTCCTCAAATTTGATTGCTACAATACTGTAATTGTCAGAGTCTGTGCCTTCAAGGAAGTTTCATAAAATCTTATTTGGGCTTATTATCCACCCACTCTTCTGTCACTTTCAGCAGTAGTTTCTTCTTTGCATTTTTTTTTCCCAGATGCATCCATCTCTGAATTTTCATCCCCCTTTCTCCCTCCCCTTTTGCCACTTAAGGTAGGAAACATGGGAAAAAGCTAAACCAGTTACAACCAGTACTAGTTCTGATGCAATGGAGATCTGTACAGTGCCCCAAGGCAGGTCTCTGCTTAGGCAAAAATCAAAACCCCTGCAGTGGAAAACCCCTCAAGAGCTGTATGTAAGAAACCTTATCCCATGCTGTGTGCACCAATCCAGTGCCTTCTGCCCTTTGGAGTAGAAGTTATGTGATGTAATGGTTGACTCCAAAAGCAGACATCTAAATTTAAAACTATCCATCTGACAAACTCCCTTTTTTTTTTTAAAATAGAGTAATTTAAACCTACTTCTACAGGTAATACCCTGAAACACGGTGACAGATCTAAGTGACTCTGCCTTGGTCATACATCTAGGTTTGGCTACTGTCCAGGGATGAAACAACTGCCTATGTTCAAGCTTTGTGTTGCTGGGGACCCTCAGACTGTGTCTACACAAAATGCAGCAACAGCCACAATTTCTTTCTTTCCACTTCCCATGGAAATGTTTCAACTGCCAGCCTGTAAGCCAGTTTTAGTAATCTGCCCACTGTCCTTTTGAAATGATATGGAAAGGATGCAAGGTTCCCAGCACCAGAGAAAGTAAACGCTCCAGCAGCCTCTTACAGCATCTGCCCAAAACAGCAGGGACTTCCGGATTCCAGTCCCTGCTACTTGTACTGGGTTTTGTCACAGTTTCCAACTTCAAGAGCATATTCTCTCTGCAAGCTATGTTATCTCTGGCAAGACACATAACTGGATAGCAATTACCACAGCTCTCTGAATCCCGACTGCCACTATCCTTCTCTTCGTCTCTACCCACTCTCTCAAGCTGTCCTGAGCACTCCTGTACCGGGGAGCTGTTCTCCTTGAATCACACCTGTGTGTGTGTATGTGTGCATGGGGTTTCTGGCTGTCTCCCCTTCTAACTGAGCCCTCTCCCCACATCGTCACACACACACTACTGGTCACTACAGAGAGCACATGAGAATGCACAGCTCCCAGGAGCAACATCTTACGATATCTCTGTACTCAGTATTGCCTGGTTAACTAGTTTAGATAGTCTGCCAATATAAAACAGTTCAAGGTACTTTTGGATCTCATGCAATTCCCTGCATGCATTTTTGGAAAGCCCAAGTGACTAACTTAAGACTCAGTATTTTACTGCAGAGATTTGAATACCTGAAAGTTTATTTTTACAGCACTACACTCTTTTGAATCTAGGTTGGAGCTTCTGAATCAGGGTTAGAGTTAAAAAAAAACCCCAGGAGTGATATGTTGCTGTTGCTATGAATATCTATATATACAAAATTAGGTATTTAAAAAAAACCTCAAGTGGGTAATAGTATTTTTTTTGGAATACTACTAGTTAATAATAATGCTCTTCTGTGGGAGGAATTTGTAAGTCAAACTAGTGGTGAAAATTAACATTACCCATTCAAGATTAAAGCACACCCTCATGTATGCCTAAGAATACATGTGTGCCTAAGAATAAAAATTCAATATATCCAAGGGCATTACCTGCTGACAGATTCAGGGTGCCAAATATTTTCATGGATTTTCAGATATAGGGAAAAATACTCTACATTCAGACCTCACACATACTAGAAAATAATCATATTAGTTTTGTCTTGATTTTAAGGGGATTTCAGACTTGGTATTGCTAAAAATTAGTTTCAGATTAATTTTTGAATAGTGAGCTTTTGGTTTCATTCCTTCCCTTCTGCAAGTATTAGTCTGGAGTTCTTTTGCTAGAAACTTTCTTGGAAATATCCTCAGTGGAACAAGAGTGCAAGACACATCATTAGGTAAAGAAATCACACAATGTCGAATCAAAATGAAAAATTCCTCTATCATTTTTTCTCTTTTTATTTCAATGTAACTGTATCCTGATATTTACATGGAAGAGATCAAATCAGTATAGAAACCAGGCAGTATGACCAACAAAGTGCTGCAGCTTACTGTTCAATAGTGTTTCTTTTCCTTCAGGCTGATAACTTTCTGTATCGTACAACACAAGAACCTGCAGCGGTAGTAGTTTGTATCGACTTACTGCCAAAATGTGCAAGGAGGGAAACAGCCACTGTAATCTTAAACACCAGAAGATTAGCAGGGAGCAGCTTGCAGTACAGGATATTCTGCCAGGAACTAGGAATTCATCAGAGCAGGCAGAAGTTATTTAGTATCACAGTGCTACCCAAAGCTGCAGGTTTACTAGTTTCCATTTTATCCCAGCTGGTCTGGGCATCTGTGGGCAGTTCATAAGCATCTCTAAATGTCCACTTACACTATTACAGTTTTCTTAACTTACAGAGGAGAACAAGAGCTGCTTTTTAAAAAAAGCCTTAATTTAGACAACTTTTCACATAATTTAGTTGTAGCATACACATTTTCTCTGCTGCCAGGAATTTGGCAGATTTTGAGTAAGGTTTTATTGAGCACAGTGACTGCTGCCTATCTGAGGGGTGCCTCTATAGCAGATGGCATGTGCTGTTACCCTGCCTTGTTTTCACCTGTCCTTGCATTTCCAGCTCTTTTATACAGAATTCTGTGGCAGAAAAGCAAAGCTATCTAAAGACATGACCAAAAGAAGAAAAGAAGTCTATTTTTTTGTGACCATGAGATTCTCTACTTCAAAGCGCTTACACATTCATGTTACCAAAAAAAAAGATTATTTTATGACAAAAGAATTTGAATGATATACACTGCAAAGAAAATTAGTTTCAAGTGAATTTATTTTGAAATAAACAAGAATATTATATGTATATATTCATATTAAATAACATTATTAAATATGAGGAAAAATATTAATAAAAACTAATCTGACACTTTCACATTCTAGTTTATATTAAGTGACTGTAGTTAGGAAATATATAGAAAAATGCTAAAATTGTCTCAAGCCAGCCATAAAAGCAAAGTGCACTATTGCCTACAGCAGTGGAGGAGCAAAATTATGTTGGTAGCGCTGCTTCCTCCAAAAGGAGGATCACTGTGAGTGGGCAGTAGTGAATGAAAAGGAAAGATGGGAACCCCTTCAATGACTCCCTATCTTTCTTCCCTTTTTTTTGTCCTTCATCACTGAAGTAGCAAACTGGGTTTTTCATATGCTGACAAGAAGCCGTGAGACAGTTCTGCGTACCAAGACGATACATTGAATACAGTTGATTCCCTAAATGATCACACAGGGATTGCAGCTTATCTGTGTTCTGCTGTGTCAATTCAAGAATCTTTATCCCAATTTACTTGACTTTTTTCCTTGCTGTCAGTAGTTTAAGGACAGCAAGGCAGAAATTTTGCAAGTACTTTTCATAAAATATTAACTAAAGTCTCATCCTCCAACAGTTTTCTGAACAGGCTTGTTCTTTTTATAGCCATACCTAGCACATTTTTTTCTACAATTCCCAGTGTGGAATTTCTTGAAAAACCTCTTATGTCTTATTTTGATTTTTTTATCAGAGATAAATCTTACTATAAATTAAACACTTCTAAACTTAGGTGCGCTTACACAGATGCTATACATCTATTCACATGTGATATAAGATGGTATTTGAACAACATGTGCACTTAGTAGAATTTTAAAAAGTTTGCTTTCATATATTTGGAGTAATTAGATATTTAAAACCATTATTTTTGGTTCTGATTGTCTGACTACCAAATATTTGCTTTTCTGATAACAACTTACTGACATTAGTTTTAATGTGTGTGTGTGTATTCAGCGAGAAGTGTTTCAAGGCACAGATTGTTCCTGAACAGATACAGATTTATTCAATATCCAGTGAAACTTTTAAAAAAGGGTATAAAAAATATGTATTCTCCTTTGTTTGGGTTTAGTTCGTACCACCTAACAATAATCTTGAAAGGGAGTAAGGAAAAATGCTGCTGCTGAAGAGTAAACAAGAAATCTAGAGACTATGAAAAACAAATGTAACACTGTCCATACCGCTGTTTCAGTAACATTTAAACCTTGAGGGCATGAGAGGTCATAGTGGCTACTGATAGCCTGCAGTCTCCATAACCTTTGTACAGCCTAATTTATATTTAATGTTCAATGTGTGATATCCAAACAATATGACTTAATGAGTGTTGTTCTGTACTGCTGCATGCATTCAGGTTTTGTTTTGCTCTTTTGTTTGACACAAACACGAGTTATTTATCTAGTTTTCAGATACTGCATTCCAGAGTAGCAAATTAGACAACTATAATTTCTACTCAGTGCTACTTCATAGAAAAGTGCACTATTCACAAGAAACACAGAGTTTTTACTCTACAGGAAACATACCAGTGTATGGCAATAAAATTTATAATAAATATTACAACGTGTGTTACTTAACATGAATTTGAACATTTTGACTTTTCTTCAACATATGCTTGTAAGACATCTTATAATCTGTACTATTTTTTAAAAGGATAAATTAATAAACATAATAATAAGACTTAGAGAATCTGAACATTATAGTTCATACAGTACTTTTCCTAGGTAAATACCTATCATTCACATTATAACTGTAACAGCTTTACTCTTTTTAAAATAACAGCTTCTAAGAGTTTAATTTGTCCATTCAATTCATACATAATTGTTAT
Source organism: Sclerurus mexicanus (assembly GCA_013396755.1). Taxonomy (NCBI): domain Eukaryota; kingdom Metazoa; phylum Chordata; class Aves; order Passeriformes; family Furnariidae; genus Sclerurus; species Sclerurus mexicanus. Next base: position 712,311 of record VWZF01003493.1, on the reverse strand, counting down.
GCTACTTAAAGTATTCTCGTTTTCAGTTCAGCACAAACTTTTAACAGTGCTCTTCTGAAAGCAAATTCACAGTCTAAGCTGATGCAGGCAGTTTCTGTTCATTGCCAAAACATCTTCCCACCCAGGTGTAAAACTTTTGTTTTCTTTTAAATGGAAAACTTACCTCAAAATAATAAAAAATAATATTGAGAGTTGGTGATCACTACACTAAGTGGAAAAGAAGTCCTGTGTTTTCTACTGCAGCTGGAAGATTCATAATTCACCTGGGTTAGTTTGTTCTTCATTAAGAATTCATAGGAATAAATAGTTCTAACCAGTGCAGATAATTCTTCCTCCTTCATCTCAGCATATCTCGTCTCCGAAATTGCTTCCACAGATCTCTGAGATGTTCACTGGTTACCGTCATCACACAAGAGTAATATTCATTCCAACCATACTTTGGAGTCTCCTGCGAAAAGTGAACAACATGCAATCAAAAAAAAGATATCATTCACTAAATTCCTTAATTCTACATTAAGTTTTACTCAGATTCATACACACTAGAGAGATGTTTTAGTATTAAAATAATGAAAGATCAAATTTACTTCCGTAAAATAAGGGTTATAAATCCATACATAGGTTCAGTATTCAAAATGCATCCTCACCTCACAGCACACAGCATTCAACAGATAGCCTATTTATATTAAAAGATGCAAGAAAGGATTTGTTCTTTATTCAGGTATGTCCTGTTTTCTCTCTAGTTTTGTTTCTTGCTTCTTTGTGTTGACACTGTAGTAAAAAGCTAACTTATGGCACCAAACAAAAAGCATAAAGATTGCTAATGTTCATTAAACTGAGGTATCAGCAAAAGCCAAATATAATATGGGCAGAGGACATGAAAGCTTCTTTACACTAGGTTACCTTAATCCTAAAACGCATTGTAGTTTAGCAACATGAGTAAGTGCCCATTGAATGGAGAATAATGGCCAAGGGCTGGCCTGGGAGATTCACTGACCCAGTGCTATCTGTATTTACCACTGGATCTCATTATTTCTTCCACTACTCCTAACTTCACAAGCCTATTTTCATACAAGGTGTAGAAAGATGGAGAGGTACTAAGAATTAGATCAACTGGGGAAAGAAGCTAAGGGAGGAACAGGAATTATAAAAACATTTAGAAGTACTTTAATTTCTAAGATGAATCACAATTTAAGTACAGTATCTGGAAGCAAGCGGTTACAGTATCGAGGTGTCACAGTTTAACCCAGCAGGCAGCTGAACATCACACAGCTATCTATCTGCTCACTCCTCCAACTCTTGAGAGAGAATCGGAAAAAAACCCCAAAGCCCTACAATTCATGTGCTGAGATAAAGACAGTTTAACAGAAAAGGGAAAAAAGAATTAGAATATATGAAACAAGTGCTGCACAATGCAATTGCTCACCACTCTCCAGCTGATGCCCAGCCACTTCCCAAGCAGCGGCCCCCAGCCAGCCTTCTTCCCCGTTTATTCGCTGAGGATGACACCACATGGTATGGAGTATGCCTTGGGCCAGCTGGAGTCAGCTGTCCCAGCTGTGTCCCTTCCCAACTCCTTGTACACCCCCAGCCTGCTCACGGGGGTCCGCAGGACCCCAGGAAAAGCTGAGAAGTCCTTGACTTAGTATAAGCACTGCTCAGTAGCAACTACATCAGCTTGTCATTGATATTATTCTCATCCTGAATTCAAAACACCACACTGTACTAGGAAGAAAATTAACTGTCTCTTAGCCAAAACCAGGACACAAAATGAGACACTGTCCAATATCCTGTTTTAGCAAAGCTGTTAAAAATATTGCAACACTGCAGTACATTAAAATCAACCATGGGAAGTGAAGCCTACATCCATTTATTCTTCACTCATCTTGTTTAATTGAAAAGCGCAGAATTTTATAGAAAAGGAACTATTCAGAAAAGAATCTAATCCATAGCAGTACATAATCCAGACTTTAAATGAAATATTAGAAACAATACTCACATGAATGCATAATTTGATTGAGATTTATAGTCAATCTCATGAAAAAAATGTATTACTTGCAAATTGCACTGCATTATTTAACAAAAGCACATTCAGTTGATTAATTCATGCTTTAAGATATATACCTTTTTATTTGATGAAGCAAGTTCACAGAGATGTTCATAGAAATCATTAAAAGAAATGCTGAAATACGCTGACTGTTCAGATGAACAGTCTTATTTCTAATGTATGCACTCTTATTGTATCTACTCTCAGTGTAGCAAATTCACAGAAAAAACATTTTGTCCACACATTCTGCAATACTTTTACATTTCACTGGAACATTCGCCTCTCACTGTATCCAGGTATGTTTTCAAGCTTCTAGTCAGGTTTCGGAACAAAAGCCCAGGTTCTGTAATTTCCAATGCCTTTTGTAAGATAAGTCAGTAAGGTGTGCCTAATCACATGCTTCTCACTTTCTCTACTTTAAAGAGGTAAGCAAAAGTCCCTTCAAGTAACAAGCGACAACTTCTTTCATTGTTTGGGGTTTTTTTTAAAGCTATCTCTTACAATAGATGTATTCAACTGCTGTGTACCAGATAAAAATTAAAGCTTTACAAATAGTAGCTACATGACAAATTTGATCTCACTTGATGGAATGAAGTGTTTACAGAAGACAACAATTTATAGTTGAAACATGGCTAGAAATGAGATTCTGAATCCACCCTTTAGTCTTTCATGTCTTTCTCAAAATGAAATTTCCTTCCTCAGTCAGTCCCCAAGGCCAATGCCAAGTCAGTTGTGTGCCCTGCAGGGACCACACATAGCTTGTACAGGTTCCCCAGGGAGAGATTATCATTATTTATGATATGGGTACAACATTCTTTATACTGTAGAGTAAATGGCATTAATGTATTGTACAGCACAATGTACAACTTTTCAGGGTGTAGATTCAAAACAGGGTATAATCTGTAGTGTGTGTGCCAATATCTTAATCTCCTTCATCAGAGTTCTACATTTACCATAGAAAGTATATCAAAGCACAATGATCTGTACATTGATTTTTGGAATACAGTAAAACTAATAGTACTTGTACTGCACCTAACTTTGGGATGTAGTTGCAGCTGATTTTTGTATTTATGTACATTTATGTGGTTTTTTGTACATCAGACCTAAATTAAATTACCCACTGAATTGTTCAATTTCAAATCTCCAACGATTCCATCTTTATTATCTTTTAAAGTTATAAACTAAATGGAAAATAATAATTTTTAGAATTAGGTAAATCCACGTTCACTCCACAATGTATGGCAAAGTCAGAACTATCTGTTTTCCACAGTAACTTTCGCCAAATCACTTCACATGCTTGGCTAAAGTTTCCATTTCCGTTAACTGGCACTTGCAATGAACTTCAGTAGAAGTTTACAACAAATCTGAAGAAATATTATGAGTTATGCAATATTTTGCACAAAAAGGAACCCCGAACAGCTAACAACTGGTTATGTCACTGTAATGGCAGCACTTGGTGACCTCAGAGGTCTTTTCTGACCTTAACAATTCTGTAATTCATGATAAGACAAGAAGCAGTGGCTCAACCAAAGAGCAGTAGCAAACTAATGTGTCAGCAGAGAAGAGGGAGTTTTATATATACAAGGTTTATGCTGCATTCTTCAGCGCACAGGCAACAGATACTTGATACGGATCTTCTCCGGCAAGCTTGGGTAAACAAGAATTTTCATTAATAGCATCCAGGAGATCCAGCTGGGATGAAGAGCAGGGTAAATAACTAGAGGCCTCTACACAGTGAGGTTGTCAAGTAGCCAAGTCTATGCCCTGACAACTAACCTGGTTCCTTTGTCTCCCAATGTGTAGTGTAGGCATAATATTATTCAACTTTAAATTTTATCTTGAGAATGACTTTGTGCACATTGAACAACACCTCCCTTTCTCCACTGTACATTTTTTTCCAAGTTTAAACCATCTCAGTGTATGAATTTATTATCTGAATTCAGACCTGACAAGGTACTGGTGTATGTAAACTTACTGCTCTTACAACCTTTCTGTTACCAAGGTAATTTTATTAGGTTTGAAGATTAGGTACTGGATTCCTCCGTGTCACTGCATTTTCTTCCACTTGGTCACATACCCTTCACTGAAATTATTAGGGAAACATTATGATTGTATGGCATTTTGCCAGTTTCCTGTAAGAGTTGTTCCATATCTTGAAATGTTTACAGTTTAAACAATACTTGATATGCAACTCCAATGTGGATTTCGTTAAAAAGACAAAAAGTACCACTAAAAACCATTTTTAAAAATACATGGGAACAGAAGAAAGAAAGCTTTGAGAGTCAAAAGTTTCAAAGATACATAAAGTTACATAAAATTAATCTAAAGTCACCACCTTCCTCTCATGCAACTAGTGACTTGGATTACTAAAATGTTGTTTCAACTATTTCATTAATCATTTACACTTCCCATTAATAAAGCGGAGAAGCCAGATGCTTTAAGATCAAATTTCCTGTTCTGTCCCTTACATATGAGTACAAATGCTTCAGTACTTGGGTCATACTCATAAAAAGGCAGTATAATTTTAAAAGTGTTAATAGTTCATCAAAATAATAAAATAATTCTGTGGATGCTGGGTGTTACATGTACGAGAAGAGCATATGCAGATCAAACAGGACTCTTGTCTTCTTTCTAGGACAAACCAGCTGCATAAGCCTGGACATGCCCCAAGCCATCTCTACTGCTGAATTTCAAAGAACCGGCCTGTTCAAAAGATGTGAAACACTTCACTGTGTGAAAAAAATGGTCTGAAAAGTTCCAAAGAACACAGTTCATGATACATGACATGTTGTGCAACAGGAATAGGTCAATAGTTTAGATATATTGCCTCTCCCTTGTGTATCTTGCACAGAAATCTACAAAGGAAAAAAACTAGTGGGACTGGAGAGCTGGTGAGCTAGCAGTCTGGGTAAACAGACCCCACCTCTCATCCTTAAACACTCAGATTTTACACTGTTGCTGGAAGTCAGCCATCAACTCAGATAAACAGGATCCGAGATGCCTTCCTTTGCTTTCCTGACATGCTATTTCAGAGTTAGGGAAGAATTATTAAAACCAGAGACCCAGCACACTCAGTGGCATACAAGTGGTCAGAGAGGCATATGAAAGAAAAGGGTAGGATTCAGAAGGTCAGAGGCAAATATGACAATTCACAGAGCCATCTGAAGATGGCTATTGAACAAAAAAGCTTAATATTGCACCTCAGAATTAAAAACAGCAGGGGAATGACAGTCAAACCCTCCGGGCTCAGAAGCACACGAGATGTGCCCACTATCCCACACGGATACCAAACCGCTGACCAAGGGGCCTTGTTTCTCATGGTGTACATATCTTTGCTCCTTCCCTCTGTAAAATAATATATCTGGGATCTAACAGCCTTCATAGCAACCACTGCAAACTGTTTAAATGTAAATAGGAAAAAATCTTAAATCACAAAGGAACAAACTCTTGCTTTTATGTCAGAAAAGCAGTGTCTGCTGTGTCCACTGTGTGACAAACAGTTTCACAATATGGATACAGAATATGCACACCCCAGTTTTCACACTGAAACTCACAGCACAATCCAATTGTAAAAATGGACATTCATGTAGTGGATACATGGAAACAGTCATGATGATCATGTGTGGACACAGTGCTGATTTTTGAAAATTGTTGGCATAGCATTAATTGAACCAAAAATGATTATTGCTTTCAAAAGTCTAACAGTAGAAATTGAAGTAGAAACAATTTACTAGAAGTCAAAAAATCTGCCTCTACAATCTTCATTGGTAAATACTTATTGCTATAGGTATCTGAGAAATTACTTGAAAGGAGGTAACAGGACAGACAGAAAACAGCAAGAGAAACTATGAAAGAATACTTTTCCTAATTTTGAACACAGTACAAAATCACGGCTGGCTTACAAAACAGTGAGAGTGTGAGTCAGTCATTACCAACTTCAGAATAAAATTCTATTGCTTCACTCAAAAACACAATGTGATGCTTTGAGCTACCGCATTGCTTGCAGTCAGACAACCTATTCCTGAGTCTTTGAACAGGAAACAAAGCAGTGACAGCAAAACATTCAGCCATTCCTGCAAGCATGCCAGCACACTCAGACTGGGTGGCTAACACATACCGTCATTTATCTGCTATAGAGTTCCTTCCTCACGCAGGATTTGAAAGTGGTATACCTCTGTATGGGTTTGTAGCCCTGTGGAGCAGAAGATGGAGAAGTGCGCAGATGCAGACAACATGTGAAGGCAGCCAGTGGTAAGCATAAGACAACGGTATCATGAAAATACAAAAAAATGGCTTTCAGTGACAAATAGCTAGGAGATACAGTACAGTACGTGTTAGGTATCATTTAGTCATTAAGTTCCAAGTCTTTCAGCTTAAAAATGGAGTTTATTAAGGAAATGGAATCTTCTTACATATTTTGAAATAAAAAAAAGAGAAGTAACTATTTTAACTAAACATTAAGCAAAAATAAGCTTTTCATGTCTGCACATTTTAGTAACTTTATGGCAGTACTCTGACTGACCACCTGGTGGCAGCTTAACATACTAGTTTCAAGCTACTAAAACCAAAACAAGGTTTCAGGTTATGCTACTACATTGCAGAAAGAGAGAAATTTCATTCGATAAACTTTTTAAGACATTTACTTTTCCAAAAAAGTATCTAACATTTTTGTTAAAATGAATTTTTATTATGTTCCTATAAGAGGTAGTACCTGATCCTACTCAAGTTTGTAAGTTCATGGCTAAGCTTTTAAATAGGACAAACCTAGTAGGTTCTGACTGATATTTCAGAACTCCATTTTCATGGGACTTACGTGTAACTCTTTGCTCTTTAATATGTTTGCTTTAGTCTGACTATATAACCAAAAAATGCCCTTTTCTAAAATACATGGTCCTAATACCAAACTCTGTTATGCCATCAATATTCTGGGCAAACATTTTAGTAAAACAACTTTTAAAAAAGTTGAATTGCTAAGTATAAGATTAATTTTAAAATCGTACTTCAAATCGTAGGCCTAGATGAAGCTGTTATTTTTGAATGTTTTCAGAGTGATAATCGGACACTACATTGATTTGGATAGACATTAATTGTGGGATACTTAACATTAAAATCAGGCATTTATACTTCATAAACAGGTTCAGATTTCTCAAGGCAAAGATTTCTATGTTGCTACAAAATATGGCATAAGCAGAAGCTGTTATGATCTTTTATCTGTATAATGGAACCAACTGAATCTTCATATGGATTCAAAACACAGTTATTAATAAAGGTTAGTGATTTGTTAGTTTTGATTTAGCACAAGACAACATTTGAGTCCTCCACATTGTAGGAGCAAGAGGGCAAACTTTTACTTGTTCTGGACACATTAAACACTGTGTAACTTTTAATGTACAAAAACAGGAAGCAATTACTGACACTTTCTACCAATTTGTTCTGGGAAAAGGGTTCTTATACATTTTTCTGCTTTTCATTCTAAACCAAGACTGGAGTGGGTTAGGGGTGTTTATTAAACTGAAAAGGCAAATTTCTGCAGAATTTTTACTACTACCCACTCTTGGAAAAATCAGGTTTTTGGGACACACGAAAACTTAGTGGAAATTGTAATTCCTCAGTTTGGTACTGTAATTGTCTTGAAATACTGCTGATTAGTGAAGAGAATGCATTTAAGAGAATTATAGGACCAAATCATGAACATCTCCTATGCAATCCAGGAGGTATCTAGTATCTAATTAAAATTAGACATACAATTTATGAAAGATTGTGTTATTCTTCTGAATGTCCTGGCTATTCTTTATAGTTCTTTTACAATCCATGGGAATATTTTACAGTAGTCTAGGCAAAAGAAAGATAAATACATAAGACTGAATAGTGCTGGACGATAGAGATTCTTAAGGACTATAGGTGATTTCTGTCATGCATTTTGTGAAATAGAAACATGTAATACAAGCAGACTGTTTTTTTGGTTAAATTAACATACACTGCACATTTACAATTAGTAAACAATTAAAACATATAGCCAAACATCTTGAAACTGTTATGAAACAATCATCATTCCCACATTATAATAAAAGGAATTGAGGACCAACAAGGAAAGAAGTTTGTTACAAATGCAATGCTTGTTATCCACATTTTATGTTTGATCATAATAGTACAGAAATAACAAGTAAACTATTAAACTCAACACCACTTCACAAAAAGTTCTAACACTATATTTAGAAAGCTAACTAAAATAACTAGAATAGTATTACAGAAACAATATAATGAAATGTAAATTTAGGAGCCATAGCACTTGTTTAAACAAAATCTTAAATATTATTAGGCTTATTAATGTCTAAGCAATAAGGTTGTCAGTAATAACCATTTTATGTTTAGTTGAAAATGTTAACACCTATCATAGGGGAAAAAAAAGATTTTTGTTGATCATACCCTAATTGAAAATTTTTCTGCTACTATAAAATTCCCCTGCACTACATAGAACCTGAAGAGGGCAGCAAGGCCTACACAATCACCTAAAAGCTAAAGCATGATTTACAAGCTTGTTCCCTATGAAAATTTTCTGTAATTTCCTGCCCTCTAGTTTATTGTAATTAAATGTATTATATACAGGGTTTAGTTATCAAAAGTAACTCTGAACTAGAATACAACAGTTGTTCAGCACCACTTCACTCATTCTTTACTTGAAAATTAGAACTATCTTCTGCTGCAACTCTTTTCAACTGTCATTACCAACACTTAGTATTCTGTTTTTGAAGAGCCACTGTTTGACTTTTAACTAAACTGCCTGAGCTTGAGAGAGACAAATACTCTTTTCTTTACAAGCAATCCAGACATAATTACTACCCTTGTTAAAATTCTTAATGTTAATCTATTAATCACACAATACAGAAGAAATGACAGTATGCAGAAGATTTCTCATCTCCTATTTGGTTTGATAGAGATACATTATGTCCTCTATGTATTGCTTTCTAATCAAGAAAAAAAAAAATCAAGAATTTAAGAAGGATTTTATCTTACAGACTGCTTCAGTATTTCTATAAAACATATGTCTTTAAACATATGCACTGCTGATTTGAAACCTACAGGTGCTATAGATGCTAAAGCAGTGGTAAGTAGTACAGTGAACTCAGATAACTATAAAAATTGGAATCCTTACCCTAAACCCTCGATTGAGTCTGTCTTTCATAATCCCAATAAATTCTTTGTAACTCAGCTGGTCATCTCTGTCGACATCAAAAATCTTGAACACTGTGTTCACCAAATGTGGTGAAAGCTTCACACCTGTGGCTACATACACAGCACGTTTGAATTCATCTGCATGAGGAGAACATCAGAAAAAACATTCAAAACCCCATGAATTTAATGGTGCTTTGTGGACAACATACTATAAAATACAACTAAACTTTTAACTTGAGTTCTCACATTTAAACACAAAAAATAAGAAAATGTGAAGATCAGGATTGAATTTCACAGTTCTAAACCAAGTAGTTCTCAACTGATAGAAAATTACACTGCTTAACTGGTATCCACTATTTTACACAAAAAATAATAGTTAATTTACTATACTATGTGCAGTAACAAAATTAGAAGATCCTGTTATAATTAAACCTATGCCACATATATGGCATTCATTTATTTGACACAAAACAGAACCCAAGAAATAAGAGCACAGAGAAAGTGATATAATCCTTTGTTAAGGACACATGAGGTAGGACTGTGCTAGTGCTACTGTGTCAGACCCATGGAGAGGCTACTTGAGGAGAGCCAAATTTGACCACTTCACATATTGTTCACCTTGTTCGCCGGAAGCATTGCAACTGTTTCACTAAGGATTTTAGTCAACACATACATGCCTAGTTCTTTTAGCTCCCACTTACTGAATTGTTAAGAAATCTGTCTAATCCCTCTTCAGACCTTCTGACACAGTTTCCTTCTAAAACCTTTGCAGAAGGCCAGATTCCAGATGCTCACTGTGTAAAGAAATGCTTTTGTTTGCTTTAATCTGATCTCTTATTGGTGTCATCAAGTGCCTCAGCTCTTGCATGGTAGGATTTGATGAAAACTATTCTGCATTCAGCTTATCCACCACTTACATGACTTTGCAAAATATCTCTTATTATATGACGGAGCCTGCTCCTCTCAAAGCTGGAGTCCTAGCCTTTTTAGCCTTTTACTGGAGATTAAAACTACAAACTAGTAACTACAAAACATTTTTGTCAACAGTTCTGTATTGTTATCAAAGGTTTTCATAAAAATATAAATACTCACCTTGACCTATTGAACGACTTGCAAAATTATACATTTGCATTGCAATTGTAAAGTCTTCTAGATTGTTCAAGAATTGGAAAAATGATCTAAATTCCTCAAATGTGATACCCTAAAAAAAAGAAGAACATGCACCATACGAATTATCAGTAGTAGAAACAACTGAATAAGCAAGCCTTGCAGTTATGTATGTCTACTTCATTTAAGAACAGATACTACACCCATTGGAAAAAAAAAAAGACATTTGTAATAAAAGTCAGTGAAGTAAAGAACTGGAGTCTCTAGAGGAATGCAAGATGTCTTTCCTCTTTGCAACTGCAACGGACAGCAATTCTCACCAGAGCAGTTGAAAATATGGTTCCATTGCTTAAGAATCCTGTGATTATTACGATATGACAGTCAATAATGAGAAAAAAATTCTAGATCTGTATGAATAGTGGAGTATGTTTACTACTGAAAACCTGTAAATGACTATTATATATGTGTTCACATGAATACACTGAATGAATTCATACACTGAATGAATTCATAAATACATGTTATGATCTACTTTAAGCCTGTACTTTAATTTTACTGTATGCAAAATTTTTACATATCCAGATTTAAACTCAAGAGTCTCTTCAGCTGATACTCCAAGAGTCAAATATTGCAGGGTTCATCCTGCTTCTTAAAAAATCTTTTGCAGGCCAGACGCCAGAAGATCTTCTGTGAAAGTTTCTCTGAAAATGTTAAAAGACCTTACTTTATCTTCTTTCCTTATGATACTTGTTCCTTTTGGTCTCAGTCATTCTGAACATGCAATAGCATTCTTTGTCAAACCTTGATCTCCCTGGACTCCTTTAACTATGATTTCTGGCTATTTTTCTGTTTGCTTTTATCCTATGTAAGTACTTGTCTCTGAAAATAAACCTGAAGACCCTGAGCTTTTCTGTTCAAACTACTGACCTATGTCTCTCCTCAAATACATACATTACATGGTCATTACAGTAAGGTGGAACATGGAAAACGTAAAGTAGGTTTGTGGCAGAGGAGAAAATGGCAGAGTTTGGTTGTAAACCCATATGAAACAGCAAGTACTGTGGAAAATGCTGAGAGAAACATAATATTGTTCTAATAGAAGACTTTAATAGGCCTCCATACACTTGAGATGTAAATCCCTGCTTAAATCCTACCTAAACTCAAGTTAAGACTTATAAACTGTCTGGAGAGCTTGACCCATCTCCACCAAGAATTGCTTTTCTGAACAGTCATATCTGTTATGTTTCATCCTTCGCAATTGGGAGGAAAACTCGCATTGACACAAGCAGAACCACCTCCTCATTCTCATTTAGATTTTTATCTTAAAAACTTAATTTTCTACTACCAATACTATCTTTTTGTTTCATTGCATTTGACACTAACAGCTTAAGTGTCCAAGTTCCATTTCTTGTGCTGTGTTTAGACTGAAAACTCTCTAGGACTGGAATAATTTTGTCACGTATTTGTGAAGTTACTAGATCAGTGAAACATCTGTCCTCAGCTCAGACCTTCAGGTACTATGGCAAAATAACAATAACAGAAAAAGTCTTGAGCTGACATTTTTAGGTTCACAAGTCTTTAATGTGCACTGATTTGTCTGCACAGATTCTGAATGTAAGAAATAACAGTAAGAGGTCAGGCTACTACAAAAATCCCAGCTCTTTCCATGTAACCGGACAGGAGATGATGATGTCTAGATGGAAAGTGGACCTTGCACAGAAAAGGCTGAGAACTGCTGGTCTACAACCAAACCTTTTTGCTGCTTCTGTGCTTCCACTAGTGGTGAAAACTGCTGCCATGAGTTGACACTGGAGATGAAACAGGGAGATAAAGGAGCCACACATGCAGTCCATGGCTGACCTGCACATACTTCACAACATTGTAGAAATGAGGAAAATATCTGGCTTCATTTAAGAGTTCTACAAGTTCTGCTGAAATAATCTGCAATAATAAGTGTTTATTTCCTCTCAAGGAAAACCAGCGAAGGACACAGGAGAAACAGAAGGGAAGGCAAAATGACACCCAAAGAGAGCTGGGCATACAGCATTCTACTATCTCTCTCCTTTCCTAAGACCCTATTTTGTTCAACTGGTACTTGTAATAACATTTCATATTTGCCTTTGGTTTTGCATTCTGACACAGGATATTATCTGTGTAAACATTCCAGAACTTTCATACTGAAAACTATTTATTTTCTATGTAGAAATGTGCTGGTTTTGCCTGAGGCAGTTAATGTTCCTCACAGTGGCTGGTATGGGACTGTGTTTTGGATTTGTGCTGAACACAGTGCTGATGATATAGAGATGTTTTTGTTGTTGCTGGGCAGTGCTTACACAGAGCCAAGGCCTCACTGCCATGCTGGCAAGGAGGCTGGGGGTGGATAGACAGGAGAAGACACAGATGGGACACGTGACCTCAACTAACCAAAGGGATATTCCATATCATATGACATGATGCTCAGTATATACAGCTGGGGGGAAGGAGGAGGAAGGGGGGGATGTTTGCAGTGATGGTGTTTGTCTTCCCAAGTAACCATTATGTGTGATGGGGTCCTGCTCTCCTGGGAATGGCTGAACACCTGCCTGCCCATGGGAAGCAGTGAATTCCTTGTTTTGCTTTGTTTGCATGCATGGCTTTTTGGATTTTGCTTTTCTGATTAAACTGTCTCTATCTCAACCCACGTTTTCTTGCCTTTACCCTTCCAATTCTCTCCCTGATCCTGATGGTGGGGGAGTGAGTAGCTGCGTGCGGCTTGGTTTCTGGCTATGGTTAAAAATGACAAAAAGGAAGCTAACTTTTTAATTAATATGGACAGATTATATTTTACTACAGCAAGCAAAATTCACATTAACATATGTACGCTGCTAAAAATACATAGATTTTCTTCAGCAGCTGATATCTGTAGTAATTCAAGGTACCAGCTTAAATGAATCACTGCTTGGCATCTAGTTAGCAAAAGGAGGAAAACAGCCTGTGAACAGGCAGCATGCCAGGTGAGTATTTTAATGTGCCTACAATATGGCAAATGATCATCATGTTGCTTTAGGGGCTTCTTTTTACAGGGCCATGAAACATTAACATCACAGACTTGACTAATTTTTCTTCTAAATGGAATCCTCTGGTTTGTATTACTATTGCAGAATGCCACTGTAATAAAACAGAGAGCATGTTTTATAATTTTCAAATTATAATGTTATTACAAATGTAAAAAAGTGCAAACACATGAACAACACCTTTGTGGTAATAAGAATCCCATTCTCAAAAGCCTGGGGTCAGCATAAGAGATATCAAAGGGTTTACTTTTCCCACTGAACTGACAGAACAGTGATAGAAAGCAGCAATGCCTTATGTTGCTTAATGGAGGTATTGCATATGATACACAGATATATGGCACTGGTTCTGTGCCAGGATATTCCCAGAATGCAGCATAAGCAAACCTGTAACTGAGTGACACAGCTTTCTACACGGAAGTTTTCCTTAAATGATGGTCCCACCAGAGGTCAAGAAGAGGAAACTACTATGGAATACTTGCTATTAGAACAGTGACACTGGCAGACTTAGAGATGAACTTCAAAGAATACTTCCTTGTGTTCTAAAGCAAGTGTCTGTACTTATATTTATTTAGCTTCACCTTTGTCATTCAAAGTATTTCTCTATACCTACAACTGTTATTATTTTTCAGTTTTCCAAGTGATACTTATATCATTGTTGCTATACAAGCCTCAAAGTGAGTCGTTTGGGTTTTTTTCAGATTTCCATCTCAGAACCATGCAGAAAGAGGTTTATAGCAGTTCTGTCGCATTATCTTGGCTCCAAATACTACCTTTTCTGATAGCTAGAACTGAGCGACTCAACAACTAGACCAGAAACTCAGAAAGGGTCACTGAGCAGGAACTGATACCAATCTTACCACTTCACCTTGCACCTAATCCAGTCAGAAGAGAAAACACTGCCTCCCCCTTTCACTCCCCAGCTGTATTTATTTCTCAGTGGCCCTAACTGCTGTACAACCACAGGAAGAATAAGATAATCCAGATATTTGAACAGAAAACTTGATTTTTGGAGTGTGCTTCTATCAGATCTGACTTACTGTGAAGGATGAAATTACAATGTCATGTCTCAAATTAAAAAAAAAACCAAAACACACCAAAACAACAAAAAACTCCCGTCCAAACCCATTTATTACTTTTCTTTGTGAGCTCTGCTGTCAATGCTATTAAAGTATACAGCTACTGAAAGTGTTAGATTTCTAGGACAGTTGAATCTGATATCCTGAAAACAGCCCTTATATGAAGGGCTACTTTTAATATTGTCCTACTAGTTACCACTGATTCATAGTTGCCACTGCATTTCTCTCAGATACACTTCTGGTAACATATTTGTTGTTAAACAAATGAAGGACTATCTACCTTATGTCCTTTACTGTTTATATTATTGTTTCTGTCTCTTTAGTCATTAATATAAACCACATACCCAACAATAATCATATACACGTGATCCATTGTTAATACTATAAAACAACAAGATAAAAGGTGTCAATGTTATTTCGGAAGAGGAGCTACTCCAGTGGCAATGAAAAAAAGTAGTAAGAAAAAAAAGGGTTTTTTAAATACTTCATTGCTAGAAAAAATGTTCTTTCTAAAATCTTAGGGTTTTTGCTATTTATAAAATTCTGGTGCTAAGTAATTCAGTGACAGAACCTCATTCAGACCAGCAAGGCTATGTTTTCATCTTATTGACAGTGGGACAGCATGCCATGGCCCACTGCTAACAATTACCTTTTCTTCAGGAATACTGCAGCGCATGTTTTCCAGGTAACTTGATGTATTTTCCACATTTGTGTACCTCAAAAGAATATGGGCAAAGTCTTCTTCACTGATGGTGTTCATCCCATTAGAGTAGGAAAGGAATTCTATCTCCAAAACCTCAGTTTGCAGGTTATCCATAAATCTGAAGCACAAACATAAACATGACAGAATAGTTGTATTTCATATTTCTACTGTTCGTGTTCTTAAAAGATTGGTAGAATATGAGCCAAATAACATTACATAAATTGATTCTCCTTTTGCAGTACTGATGGTAAATCACTTACTTACGTTGACATATTTTCTAATACAGGACTCTTAACACAATAATGAAATGTGTTAGTAAGGATTAGAATTAGTTAATACTTACATTTTTAATTTAATTCTAGTTTCTATTTGCCTGATTTTCTTCTTCAGTGGGTCACTGATCTTTATTTCTACATGCTAAACTCAAAATTCTATCATGGTACTAAATTAATTCCCAAAATTTATTCCCCATGTAGTTACTTACAGCTTGCAATTTAACCTTATCTTTGTCTTTTTAACAAGCCAAGTATGATGAGCTCTTGCAGCCTTTCAATTTAACTTTTTTCTATATTTTTATACTTCTATAAACTCTTCTTAACAACCTATTTAGTATATTCTGAACACCAAAACTGGATAGCAAGTATAAAATCAGCTACCTATAAAAAGGAAATATAACTTTCCTGATTCCATCTGATGTCCTAGTCACACAACCAAAGGTGAAATTAGCTCTCTGGTCACAGAGCACTGGGAGCTCACGTTCATCTGATTGTCAAACACAATCTGTAGCATTTTAACTAGGTGCCTTTTGAAAAACTACCTTCTTTTCTGCTTCCTATTTTGAACTCACATCATGATTTCACTTGATGATACAGTTTTTATATTATGTCAAATACTGACTACTTTTCATGACTTTTCAGTATTTACTGAAGAAGCAATAACCAAACACTGCATCTATTTCAATTACACAGAAGCATACAGTTTTATGGTTCTGTTTTTATGGCACTCTCCCAATATTTTTAAATTCTATTTTTACTGGCATAATAACTAAGTCAATACCTTCCACTGTGTTTTCACTTTTACCCAAAGAAGTTTGATCTTAGGTGCCTGCATGATATCTTCACAGAATATTTGCATAAAAAATAAATTTAATAAAAAAAGAAAAAAAAAAGAAAAAAGGTTCCTAAACACCAGTAAAAACAGGGCTGTAGTTCAGCCTCTCCATCCCAAAGTAACTACACCCACAAGCACGAACAAAATTTGCAAATGCAGCAGCATTAGAAGAGGACTTTTATTGTTGGGCCACTTACTGTTTTATTTTGCTCTTTCTATATATAACAGACATAAAAGAAATGTAAATCTCATAAACATGCCTGCATAAGTTACATGTACAGTAAAAGAATACACATTAATTAGAACCATGCAAATATTTTTTACAAGGAATTAATAAAGTTGAGACTCACCTATAAAAATCTTCAAAGTTCAATTCAGCTTTTCCTTTCTTGCCGAAAAAGTGTACAAGCAGTGTAGTATCTGACAGTGAACTTGAAATATCATCAGCACGCTTAAATATTAGAATAAAAAAAAAAAGAAAGGCCATCATTGGATCAGATACAGAAGTATAATCTGAGAATGCTTATCATCACAATAGACCTTTCTATTAAAAGAGTTTGTATTTTATGGTCACTGTCTTGAAAAAGATTTTAGTTTTAAATTCCATTACATTCACTTTGCCATGCAATTTTCACAGAAAAGGGGCATTAGCTGTTAATTGCATTTAGTAGAAAATACTTAAACCAACAAAACAATATAATAGAAGCTTCAATGAAGAGGGGAAAAGGATGAAAAATAAAACCAGAAACTCATGAAGAAAAAAAATAAAACTCTTGTCAGTTGAGGTCAACCATAAACATAACTCCTTTTGCAGAGAATCTCCTTTCCTTTCTACTATCCAACTAAAAAGAAATTAAAGGACTTTACTTCATAACCTCTTATTTTGTATTTCAAAACTAGGTATAGGACTGTGGTCCAAACCCACTCCCATCAATTAGGTATACTTTATACTACAGTTTAAATTTTAGTGCCCAAACTTATTTAAAACAACAGAATCCTAAGATATTTTGAAATAATGAAGTAATATTTTGACTCATTCTCTTAAGTATGTTTCTTATCTATAGAGTATATGATCTCTGCATAGCACAGGAATCTCTGAACATGTATTAATATATTTTCCTTAAGAAATAAGAAAAAACTTTGAAAGCCAGAATTAGAATATAAAACCAATTAATTGTGACCATTTGTAAGAGCAAGAGTTGTAAACAGGAATACAAACAGAAGTAACTACCATCTGTGTATAGTGATTGAACAGCATTCCACTGTTTTTCCTACAAACTCATTGCCCTCTTGTGGTACATACACACATTGATTTTATTTCTTCTACAAAGAAATTCCTCATTTACTGAAGAGCTAGAAGAATAATTCAGCAATAAAAGGCTCTTATACAAGCCATAGTATTCCAACATGGCAGTGTCCTTCTGCCATTAATGCGTACCTGTCAACATTTGAAATATAAAAAGTAATGTATTTAGTCTCCTTACTGCACCTGCTTAGGGAGACTCTTCTGTCCGAGCTCTTATTTTTCTTACAAAGATAAGCTCTTATGAAAAGCAAAGAGTGGCAGACGGACAGTAGTCTCTGCTGTTCCCAGGCAAGCTACCACCCACCAGAAAGTTTGCATGCTGACTCCTGTGTTACACTACAAAACAGAATGCACAATACAGGTACCTAGTAATACTAGGTACCTAGTAATACTAGTAAGTATTTGGGAGATATAACAGTACTAATTTATCACCATAATGGTAGCTTATAAACCTATGGCATTTACCATAAGTATAGAAAACTGTTTATACAACTCTAGAAAGCTTTTTAAACCTTCAGGCTGCACTCAGAGTCCTGTAAGTCTGACTTTATTTCATAACTGAAGAGGCTATAAATTTGTAAGACAGAGAAACTCTACTTCACAGTGAAAAACCAGAAAGAAGTTTTGAACAGCGTGCAATAATTCAGCATCACAAAAAAACATTTTATGATGTACCATGAAAAACCATTTCATATCTACACTCTCAAATATATTAATTTCAAATTAAAATAATGGTTTATAAAAAATGCCAAATGCGATATCCATTAAGAGTATTTATGTATCAACAACAAGGGAAAACACAAGCCAGTAACAACATAGATCCTTTCCTTTCAACATCCAAGATCTAAAGAAATGAGAGAGACTTTTCTATTCTTTAGTATAATCAGTTTAGGATTCTCAAGATTGTATTTCATGTACCCTACCTTACTCTTTATTCTCATATTCTTCTCCAGGGAGAAATAAGATGACATAGTGTATATAGAGGTAGAGAGATATTTCATGCCCTTCAATTAAGACAGCTCTGCTCTTCAAGTGAGCAAACTAATTCAGAAAAGTAATCACTATTTGTCTTTTAATATTGTTATCCTCCACTACTGGACACAATATACTGAAATGGAGATACCCCGATTTCTTATGTCTTTTAAGCAATTAAATCCCTAAGCACATTCAAACAATTTCCCTCAAGTACACTGAAAAGATATCAAATGTTAAATTACAGCCTTTCATCTTGCAAAAACATTTCAAAACCTTAGACTTAGGTTGCATTCGCCCATATCTAAAGAACCATTTAAAAAACCCAAAAAACAATCTGTAAGTCTATTCACAATTCCCACTTGGTTGGCCTCACTAAATGGAGAAACCCCAAACAAAAACCTCGCTGCAGAAACTCAACCCAATATGCTTCTCTGTAGAACTGCAGGGAGCTGAAAACTATTCCTGTGTTCCTTCTGCATTAATAGCATTAAATTAATTCTCTCTCTTATGCAGTAAGGATAAATACAAAAGCCTTAATAATTTATTATTATTATTTATTGTTCATGATGAATTGAATTTTTAGATCTATGAAAATTAAATGACCAAACTTGTTTCCATGTATACAAATATGAACCTCAATTTTGATCAAATATATTTTGTCATCATTTAAATGAGAATAAAATTCTGACTGATAAATTAAGTATGCATATTATTTAATAAGAGCTTTCTTACTGCAAATTCTTGATTTTTCAGTACTAGTAAGCAACCTACTGACTTCCAGTTTCATTTAGTAATTTAGGAATAAACCCAAAAACTGAATTCAGTGGTAAGTGGCATATTTCAACATGATGGTGTAGTTACTAAATTAGTAAAAGCAGAAACAGTATTGCACACTGTCCTAGAAAGAAACTAGTGGTGATGAATAACTTTTCTCCCGAAAGAGACCTTTCAAGTTGATTCCCACAGTAACAAACCTTATTTACTCTCCTTTTCAACTTACACAGTCTTCTCAAAAGCCTATGAAACAACACAGACTCCAGTGTCACCTAGCTTTATGCTACTTCCATACTACAAATAGCTATAGCATTATTCAGATGCAAGAGTACCTGGGAGAGATAAGAAGATGGGTGAAAGTCAGCTGGCTCAAACTTAAACAAAGCAAGATAAACATGATTATGGTGAGAAGTGGGATATTGTCAGTAAGGCAAATGCAGAACATGATTTTTCTTTATAAAATGAATTACAAGTGATAAGATGGGTTTTTTATACACTCTACAGAGAATTTAAACTGATGCTGAGCACAGCTGCTGTTAAGCTTCGATTACACTGTAGTTACAGATATTAGTCTGAAGCATCAGATATTAAAAAACCTCTCTCTCTTCAAATGAAATATGTGCAGAGATCATCAAACTTAAGTCCATCTATACTTGGGACTGAATTAATGCCAGCTAACTGTAACTAAGATCAGAGTCCATTCAGAAAACTCAATGCCTCAAGCTTTGCACTCAGTGAAAAGAGCAGCCTTCTCTCCCCTCAGTTGACTAGACAAGAGCACTGATACTCTGGGGTTTAAAAATTGGTGGAATAAATAAGGACTAATAATTGGATTAATAGTTCAGGACCCCATTAATGTAAAAGCAAGAAAAGAGAGACTGGGTCTACTCCTTTGTTGAAAGATGACAATGTATGTGTTAATACTATGGATATTCCTATAAATACTGTTAAAAAACTCAGTTATGTAAACTACATTTTGTTTTGTTTAAGGGCTAATGAATGCAATCTGAGAGAAATACAAAAAAGGCCTATTTGATATCTGGGAAATGTAGGTTCTACCTTAAGAGAAAAATCAAATACCTCATTTTGTTTGACCAATGATAATTAAAACTGAGGGCTGACTGCCTTTATAAACACAACTATGAGTACGAAGATTAAAGAAAAAGCCCTATGAAATTAAGGAACAACAGACTGGTATAAAGGGACTACCAGTAAATTTGGCCTAGAAATTAGAAATAAGTCCACTGAAGTCCTCAGGTTATTCAACAGCTTCTGCAGAGGACCAGCAGGGACACAACACTAATTACTTTTAATATGAAGCACACATTGCTTACGAACCAAAGAAAAAGACTGTTTTACCCTGGGGTGCGTTTTGGTTCCTTGTTCTTTCCTCATTATGATCATGCCTAGGAAACACGGGACTTTGAGACCAGAGTCAGTGGGGAGCTGCTGTATGTCCTTTAATGCCACAACCAGCAATCACTCTCACTGCATGAGGCACAGAAAAGCCTAAATAATCTAGTTTTCTGGCCCTCTGAAATTATCAATACAAATAAATGTCTTGCTCAATTATCTGGAAGCAGATCATGAAACATTAATTATTAGAATTTAAAGCACTTTGGAAATTAATTTGACAGCTCAGTGATATTTCTAGACTTTCATAATGATCGTGTAATACTAAAAGATTGACTAATGTTTTGGTTACCTTAAAACATTTCTGGTTTTCTCCAATAATTAAAAAAACCCCTTGCATGATACATTTTTGTGACAATAGGCTCTGATAACATACATAAAAAGCACATTAAGGCCATAAAGATTAAAAACCTTAAAGGGTTGCAACTCTCATTAAAGTTGTTGTATCACGGGACCAAGTCTAAATGACAAAAGTTTCCTGAATTATTTCATTACCTGTGAAATATCATCACTATTAGTGTTAGAAAATGCTTCTTATCATGAGGACTGAAGAGGACTTGATCTTCTATCAAAAGGTAACTTTGCTTTTTCTTGGAAATTACAACTTTCAATTATCATACTGCATGGAACCAAATGCATTTCACTGAGAGCTTTCAGGGTTTTTTTTTAAAAAAAAAGTAATGAAAAGGAAGAGAAGAAAGATGCATGAAATAGGAAAATAATCAGAACAGAAATAAACAAAATAGCAGTCTGTTTATGGACCAGAGACAGAGGTTGTCTTATACCTCTGCAAGGTCCGAAAAGAGTGCTTGGCTTGTGCTACGTCTCAAAGTATCCCAGTAGCTTCTGGGGACAAGGTCCTCTCCTTCTGTTTTATGAACCTGCAGTTTCAAGAAGCACAATTGTTTGAACAACAAAGAACAACAGAAAAAACACTTATAAACGCTAAAATCTTTTCCAACTGATCTTCAAAAGCATGGCTTGTTTTTGTTGCTTTTAAACAGAAATTTCAACCCAGTTACATGACACTTTGTAAATGAAAGGAACACTGGTCTATTACAGCTACTTGCTTATTACTCTTGGTTGTGTCAAAAGTATCACCAGACTCCACCTTCCCAATTAAAACAGAGAGAGCAAAAAGTGAGAATATTTATTAAAAATACATGTGAAAAAGCCCATTTAAACTCAGTGTTCTGCTACTGTTTTTACTAACAATTCTGTTTTGCCAAAATTTAGTAATTTATATACTTATGAAACTCATTTTGTCATGGGTCAAAATATAAATATCACCATACAAGTAGTTACATAAAATTAATTTCATTCAGTAATCAAGATGGCATCCTTGCACCAATAAAGGCGGGCAAAAAACAAGCCTAGTAAGTTCAACTGTAATATACTTATCATGAAAACACTATGCAAATCTGGTGATCAAACTTACCTTGTCATGTGAATGAACAATACCTCATTCTTTCATGCATACAATTCTGTAATTACAAGTATTCACTGAATTTGTTCTTTTACTGGAGATTTATTTTAGTCAATGGAATTAGTACTTCTGGGCATGTTATTTTCATTACATGCATCTCATCATAATTATCATGTTCTGGTTGGCATTTGGTCAGTGAAAGCACTCATGCAATACATGCTGAAGCAGTCTTAGACACAAATGCAGTATGCACCAGAACATGGCTGGAAGGAATTTGCAAATGAAAATACTAAAATATTTAACCCATTTAAAACATCGCTCTGTGCTTTTTCTATGGCCTACAGACCTCAACACTTTTCAAAAAATTAGAATTGTTTTGTAAGACAAAGTGAACGGCCCAACACATCATGTTGGACTATTCCAGAATTTTAGTGTTGCATCTCCTTGGTCCTGAGTATCTTCACCTTCTCAGGACATGAAGGGAAACTGAAAAGGCTGCTACACTTCTTGTTTCAGTAGGAGAAACAGAACCCCAAAAAATACCAGCTTTGGAGGGTGAGGGATTCACTACCTGTGCTCCTGATCCCTCTACCAATCATCCCATGTGAATTCCTATACACCTGAGTTTCCTTTGCACGGAGATTTCCATTCAGATAGTAGGACGGCAAAAAAAAGATGGAGAACACCTGGGTATCATCTTGATAAAGGCTTTGGACATGGCTGGAGTCTAAAAGATTTTTTCACTAAAGCTGAAAATTACTATATGAGCATAATGCCTAACCAGTTTGGTTTCAGTTTGAAATAGCAGGCAGCACAAGAATATGGTAACTGCTGTACAGCATGGTTCACTGCTGTAAGGCCTGACCTGAAATCCATTGAATTGTATGGCCTTACATATTCTACTACACTATTCTCACACCACCTTTTTCTTCCTTGCATCTTTTAATTCAACAGACTTCAGTCCTGCAGATTATCCAAACTGTATGTACCAACTTCAGATGAAATGAATCTGTGCATACCTGTGAGCGATTGTATAAAAAAACAAATTTTAAAACTGGAATTTCACTAGTCATATAATTCTCATAGATTTCATCCCCTCACTTTGAATATCACAATAATCATACTAAAACAAAATTAATTCTTCTATTTAAACATCACTTAAATCTTTTTAAAAAAAGTTTTACTTCTGCCATGATCCAAAAATTAACCAGGTCATGATGAAGACATTAAAAACCCTAGATCTCGCTCTTGCTGATTCTCTCTCCCACATCTCAGAAAGGATTGAAAAGAAGTTTACTGTCAGCTACATATTACAGGGACTATTTCCTGTAAAATCCTATTCTAGTTCAGCATTGGAAGTTCTTATGTATTTGTTCTGTAAGTGAAGCACAAAAATACCAAAGCCCTCTTCAGGTTCCCTTTTTGCAGGGAACAAAGAGGTGAAGGATTCATTTGACCAATTATTACTTCACATTATACACAAGGAAACAAGACAGAGCTGGACCAAATAACTCATGCAGAATGACTTAATTTATACACATTAATTAACAACATCTATAATTTATACAGTCTGTTTTGTACTTTGCCTTAAAAATATTGTTTCCTTCATATATAAATACAGAGAGCAACTTTTCCTCCTGGTAGGCCTGCCTGTTCAGAATGCGTGCAATGAGCATGCACAATCTTTTACGCAAATAAAGATCCCTCATATTTTCACAGATTAGCAGAAGTAATTTACGTCATGAAAAAGATAAATATAGTAAATTTTCTTATAGCATATTATTTCATCTCACTGGTGAAGACTGCATTAATTGAAAATAATTAGAGTACATACACTGTTAGTAGAAGTATGATATCCATAAAGTTGAAGACGCTGACATACAGCAAAAATGGGCCAAGCCACGTATCACATGTCAGAATGAAGACAAAAGAAGGGGAAGAAAAAGACAATAGAATAGGTTAAGACAAGCAAATCTTTATATATTACTATGTTTTTTTTGTTTGTTTTCAAAATGACAGAGAAGGAAAAATGGTTTATTTTCAATCTCATTCTTCATATTTTCGAAAGAGAAGAACAGATTCATGACGATTACTCTCAGGAGAAATGTGCCCTTTTGCAATCTTTATGTTTTCGAAAAGCTCTTCCTTTGTGCTTAAGTTTCCTTTGTTCAAAATAAAGTGCATGAGAGATTCAGCAACTGACCTAGAGTTTTGAAAAGCTGAACACGATAGGTCTTCTCTGGGTGGGAAGAAATGCTCAGGAAAGGTTTTAAAATTCTTGAAATTCAAACTTGTTATGATTGCAGGGACAAAGAACTGAGGTCAAGCATCTGTCATCACAAAAGGACAATGGACACTACGTGAAGCTCTGTGTATGTGTCAAAATGTTTCTTATAGTAAAGAATGTTCTCCATAAATATGAAAATTGCAAATGAACATGTTCTTTTCTGCTCTGGGCTTTAGAGAGATTTGTGCCTGGTCTTTACTTTGCCAACAGTAAAATTCCAGCCTTTTCCAACCTGCTGCTGCTCCTATCCTTCAGACAAACCACCACAGTCTACAGTCTCATTTATTTCTGACTTACCTTTCTTTCCCCGTAAGAAATGCAAATTTGACATCATGTGAGTATCCAATATTCCATACAAATCTATTCAGATTAATATATACAACTGAAAATACTTTGAATTGGTCATAAGCATTATTTAGCATAGAATCAAATTTGAACATAAAATCTATTTTCACTTGTAACATTTCATAGTCCATTTTAAAACTACTATATTGATAACAAGCATCAGGATCAGTATGTCCACATGAAGAGCTTTAGTTAGTTATGAAAACAAGAGTCTTGGTCTTGCCACTGAGACCTCTCACTGTTATAGACAGTAACACTGGCTCATTACTAGTCACTTTTCCCTAGATTTAGAGACTCCAAATGGAATCAATGCTATCATAACATGTCATAACCATATTTAAACACTATTTTTTGCTCTATATAGACCATTTTTTTTTAAATTAACTGCAGTTTAGGCTAAATATTGCTTTTTTTCTACATATAAGGTTATGCATGTTTTTCTAACAATATGAATTTAATGTTTAAAAAAAAAAAGTGATCAGTGAAGTATATATGCACACACTTTTGTCCTACACTGAAGAAAGCAAACCAACTATTAGATGCAACTATTCTGATTTTACTTACCAGCATTGCACGTTTTGCTTCATCTCCTCGTTTTTCTCTCTTCTCATTTTTTTTCCTGAAGATCTCTTGGAGCTAAAAAACAAACCATTTTGTTTGTATTTAGTGTTCACACTATTTCACATGCATAACAATGTTTCATCATAAGGAACACTACAAACAGTATTACAATGTAGTTCTTTACTAAAATACCAGGGTTTCAATGATGCTTTACTGTTCATAGCCATGCCTTTATGTTCTGTGACTTAAACTATCCCACAGAAAGGAAAAGGGAAATTTTTTTTTTCCACAAAGTTAGCCTAACAATTCTACTTTGAATCACAATACTAAGAACATTCTATTTAGCCAATCTGATAAAAAAGGGGAGTTCCATCCTTCTTCACCAACTCAAGGCACATCCTTTCTTCTTGGGTACTAATGAGTACCTGTGTGGTTATGTAGTCAGCTGGATCAATCCTTTTTTTCATATTGTTAGTTTCCAACCCGATCAGTTCTTAACTCCTACTGCCACAAGGGAGGGGTGGAAACACCTGGTGTGGGTGAAACAGTCCCCTTCAGCAGCAACAGACTCAAGAGCAATTTATCAAGTACCCTTTTTTTAAAGTCTGTTCAAAGAATACCTTCAGGTCTTGTAAAATACCCCTTTCACAACTATCTCAACATTAAGAGCTTTAAACATGACTTCTGAGAAAACCTCAAATACAATATTTCAAAAGTACAGATTCTTCAACATATTTATTTTTGTAAAGTCTTCAGAGTATGAACTGGTTTGTATTGACCCTTCTTTGTAAGTATCTGTTTTATTTAGATATTTTTATTTATAGTAATACCTATTAATATTCCCAAACCAATAGAAAAAAGTGTCACAGTATTTACTCTTCATAGCAAGAGAGTGCAGAACTATGGTACGATCTAGATCTCTACCAGCAAACTTAAGTTTTTAAAAAACTGCTTATGAAAATACTGTACTGTCACGTGTAGCATTTGTTATCCTCTAAGTGAAAAACAGAATAAATCCTGTGGCTGACAAATTCCTCCCACCTGGAATACGGTATTTTCAGAACCAAACATCATGGCATACAGACACAATTGTGGCAGTCCTCTCAAAGACCCCATTTTACCTACCAGAAGTCTGATAAAACCTGCTACTGTAATGGCATGCACACAGAGCTCCCCAGGAGTTGGAATGTGAAACAGAGTATGTGTGACAAATTTTGCAAGGAAATTTTCCAAACTAAATTTCAGGATATCATTATTTCAGGGAAAGCAGATGAGTAAGACAAAGGAATCAGCAAGCTTTACTACTGCGGTATGACAATATTAAAACAAAAGAATACAGTGTTTAGCTATTAAGTAGAAAACACATTTACAGAAAATATTTTATGAATTACCAAAATGGACTACGGTATTCTGGAATTTCCTATAAGGCAAATTCAGACCAGAATATTTTGTGTGTCACTATACCTATTTTTGAGTATGGATCAATTTATAGGCCTTGGTACATTCTTTCTATTTTTTTGCAAAGCTACAGGCGCAAATTACTGTAACTTATGCTGACCAGGAAAGAGTCACAATAGGACATTTAGCCTAGTGCATTACACAGTTTGCAACCCACAACAGAAGAAAAGTTAAATGGAGAGAAGTAGAAAGAAAATCCTTTGTAAGAAGTGAAGTGACAAACCATCAAGCAGGAGCGAGGAGCAGCAGTAATTGAAAAACCAAAAAAGACTGGTAAAAGGCAACACATCCTTGGATGTATTTCCCCGGCCAAGAGAGGCAAAGAGAGTAGGATTGTCTCGCACACATCATTCAAGCACTTGCTAAACTCCTGGAAATGGCTTTTTTGTTCAGAAAGGGTGCTATAGGATACCAGTGAGTAAAAAAGTGAGTGCAAAAAGGATCTAGGAGTACTTTCATAGGAACACTGTTTGAAATAGGATAATGAGATTGACTGCTGAAAGCAGCAATGACAGGATCTTCTGTAATGAGGCAACACAATCCTTCTGTTCCCTGACCTTACCCCTATTACATAAGCAAAGAGGAACGCACAAACACCATAGAATTAGCTTACAAAAATACTAAAGCTGTTATGAGGAAAAATTAAGTATTTTTCAACTCTTTGCTGCACGGAAATATCCTCCTCAAGGATCACAGAACATGTGACCCCTAAAAAAACCTCTTCAAAGTCTCTTTATCTGCAAAACTGAACACAATTAACTATACTTCCAATTTTGTGATGCCTGTAATCAATGGATAAATATTTTGCAAATGCTGGACAGACTTCAGATGGCATCTTTTGACCGGTCTCCTGCTTCCATGCACACAGGATATGATGCATCATATTCAAGCAATAAAGTATTCAAATTTTAAGATGGAATTATCAGATTTATCATGATCAAAAGGAAAATACAGTGGATGATTTAAGATTTTTGAAGATTTTCTCTCAAGTGCCAAATTCTTAATTTACAAATCTCTATAATATGTGAAATGTTGCAATTTTTCTTTCAAAGTCTGGGCTTCTTAGAACTGTTTTGATTTCTAACTAGAAGAAAAATAAACTCTGCTTAAATAATTAAATAGAAGAATTTACAGAACTTTTACCAGGCCACAAACTGTGTAAAGATCTGGTTTGAAAAATACTTTAATTCAAGTTTTTAGTGTAACAAAACCTTGAATGCAACAAAGCTACTACCAAGTTCTAGATATCCTGTCAACTGTTCTGAAGTACATGGAAATTACTCGGCTCAAAGTCAATTCTGCTATCAGAAATATTCTCCTTAAAAGAAGTCACTGAACCCCAGCTTAGCAAATTGCTTCAGCACATGGATTTCATGGACTGAACTAGATATATACACAGTATGTTTTATTCAATTAAAAATCTTGCCCAAAACAGGTGATATTGTCACATTATGTCAGTCAATATTTTGAGGTTACTTGCAATTATTAGCAGAATGAATGGCAAAGTGGTCTCCCAGGAAAGGATTCTTTTGCAAGTCCTTTCATCATTAGAGCCATTAAATAACTCTGCTGACAACTGATATATTACTTTAATAGCCTAACTATATGTGAATGTAGTAGCAAATAAAAAGATAAAGAATAAAAATTGGAATTGAGCTTCAAAGAGCATTATATACTACACACTCTTCACTGTAAGAAGGAGCTGCTATTTTCAATTTATATTATAATAGCCATTTATATTAAATAAGGCAAATAAACAACTGCACTTAGTGAAGAATAGGCTGTATTCTCCTGACTATTGACATCATCACATCAGTTTCAAGATTATTTCAAAACCTAAAAATATACATACCACTAAGAATTCCTTTTTGTCCACCATCTCATTGCCATCAGTATCAAACATGTTGAAAGCAATTCTAAAACCTGCATGTGGCTCTGCCAAAAAAAGATCCCATTCAATTATTTATTTGCTTGGAAAGAAAACAAATCTAAAACTCAGAGAAATTACTCAATGTCCATTTATAAAAGCTGCACCCTCAACTAATTAAAATCAATATATTTGTGTATGTAGCAAATACAAATTGTAACATCTGTAAAACAGTATTACCCGTGCTATGCCAACAGAAGGCATGCTCACAAAAATAAAACATGAAATATCAAAAAATAGTATCTCACAGTAATGGCTGGTGAGGTAGCCAAGAGTGTTCACAGAGGAGTCCATTTTATGTTACAAAACACAGATTTATAGAAAATAAATTTCCTATGAAAATATAGTGTTCCAAAATACACTTCAAAAGATTTTGCAAAAAGTTACAGGATGCAACTTCCATTCAAAACAAATGCTATGTTGAAATACACCCAGCATTTTCTTGTTTACATGCTTAGAGCCACTGAAATTTGAGATCAGGTTAGAATTTTAAATTAGTTCCGAAACATGGGACTTTGAAGGTAACCATAAGTGAAGCCTTTAGGCAACCTTTTGGTGATACTCAGTGATTTACAACATGGATGAATTATGGCCACAAGTAAACCCAGACAGCAAAGAAATAACGGAAGAATATCCACTGATCCAGAAACTGGACATAGTATAAGTTCAGGGCCAAGTTCCTACTCTGATTCATAACAGGAATTCAGATCATGTCTGAAAAAAAGCCACTAACAAATCCAGTAGAAATGGTTTAATTACATAAAAACTCTGTTCATTGCAAAAAAACCAGTCAAAATATCAAAATAAATTCTGTATCAGGCTCGGTTTGGTCTAACTGTAAGTTATTCTGCTTCAGTTTTATGGATCATAGAAGAAAAATTATTTAATTTTGTTAGTGTTTTCTAACAAAAATACTTCATATTTTATAATTGTCTCACTGATGTTATCCATTTTTACTAGGTTGTTTCACTTGTTGGTGCATAATGGGTATCCTTCTCCCTTATATTCAGTGTCCCTTATGAACATCAGCAAATTTAGCTAGAAATTTTGTAGGAATTTCAAACAAGAAAATAAATTTAAGCTCTTAACTGGGCTTTAGCTGAAGTGTATGACATGGCTTCCTCAACATTTAAATAAACACAATAAAAGATTCCAGTAGGACAAAAGAGGTTCAATGGACAGAGATGTATAATGCAGTTTTTTTCCCATATTGGGATATGCAGAGAGGGGAAGAATATTTTAACATACAACAACACATTCAGAGCTAAGGAATGCGTAAAAAAATTTTTTTCCTAAAAATACTTACTTGTTAAAATACATAAGAGGAATAAATATTCTGTGTAAGATATCACACCTGAAGACAAAAAAAAAAAAAGTTATGCCACATTAGTTTCACCTTGTCTTCACATCCTAAACTTGAAATCATGAAAGGAGAATTTTTTTTAACATCTGTACATATATATTCATACTTGTGTGCATATCACTGTACTCAACCCTCTAAATGAACTACTTGTCTAAAATATTGGTCTAAGAGCTTTTTGTTTGGGTTTGGTTTTTAATATTTTAGGGGAGGAGTACATTAAATACGGCAAATAAACAACTACAGCTGGTGCAGAATGGCTCATTTAACAGAAGCTGGCTAGATTCTTAAAAGCTAATATAAATGATTTATTCTTTTTTTTATTTCAAAAAACCCCACCAATAATTCAACAACACTAATGGTATGCAAACACTTCGTTTGAGCACATTAATAGTGCTCCCTCCTGATACATCCCATTTGAATACAGTTCTTTAATATGTGCTTTGTAAGTGCATGTCACATATTAATTGAAAACTTGGTCACATGTTACTTAGGAAAGCACAGAATTGGGCTTTTAAGTTGACTTTGTATTCATATTTTCATAATAATCACTTAAAATTTATATTAAAACTCTTAGTAAATAAACATGTAATTTGTTAAATATTTTTAAAGCCTGAAAAAGACATTTGTACTCTACTTTTACATTCAGAAGATCCATAAGGAATATATTCTAGGCTTTTCACCTTTTGCAAGATGTCAAAAGGCAATCGCATTGTGGAATGCCACTTCCTTTTCTCTCCAGAAGAGACTAAGGCAAGATTTCAATTAGAGCTGAAGTCAATACCCATCCAGTATGTCTGGTACAATAAACTGTGCTCGTGCTTTTCTAACTCTGAAGTAAGGGGTAAAGAGAGAAGTTTTCAAAATGTCCATAGCAGCAACAAACAGAGCGTCTTACAGTTCCATACGAACTGAAAACAATGACTTGCAGCTCCCCCAAAAGCCCTTAGCTCCAGTGGTCTTTGAGGATGATCTTGGAAAATTTGTTCCTTATTTCTAACAAATTGATTTTGTCTGCCCTCCAAAATCAGAAGTGTTAAGTCAGTCCACAATATTAGACTATTTCAAAAGAGAAAAAAAAAAAGAAGTATTTAGATGGCTGAGAGTAAAGATGTCTATCAGCTGGGATTTTCAAAACTTGCTGGCTGTCTCCTTGATTTCAGTCCAAGTCAGGTGCAAAAGTTTTTCCAAAAACAGCCACATCTTTGGATGTTTAAATATCCTTTAAAATCTGACTTAACTATTTGACATACTATGCACACAGTCATCTGAGTTTTTTTCACTGAAAAACATGTACAATTAAAACTCAAAACATTGTCTCTTTTGTGTGGATTTTAGGTCCATTATACTTCACTTCCCATCTTTTGATCCAAGAGCAAATTTAAGTCTTCAGAACCACTTCAGAAGCCTTCTACTGCTAGTAGATCTAGTTAGGAAACTACTAAGTATTTTACCTACTCTTTTCCTCAATTTACACATAGCTCCACACTGAAGATTAGCAAAGATTACATGAAGGCATTTAAGTAACACTCTATGCTTTATTTTCTTGATTTTATAGAGCAGCTTGCAGAAATTAGTTTGCAAAGGCCTGCTTGAATCTCTTTGGACAAGCAGATATTAAGAAATCAGATACCTGAAAGGCTCTCATTTGGTGATGTAAAATGTTTTTGAAAGGCCAGTCAATAAATATAAATATGTATTTTGGGGTTTTTGATGACGCCTCCTTTGTTGTAAAAACAAAGAGAAAGACAGTGCAATTGTCAAGTAGTCCATCACAGAATGGAGGGATCAATATGAGAGGCCCTGAAAGCATTCTCTCTCCTTCTGTTTGTACCTGTACACTGTAGCTGCAGACAGATAGTTCTGGTTGATTGCTCTGAGTGTTATGGGAGAGAGGCTCTGAAATGATGACTGAAGGGAAGAAAAGCTTACACCAAAAACAGAAAGGAGAAGGAGAGCACTCAAGGGTAAAACATAATAAAACAATGGGCATAAATTTGTGTGGCTCATCTGAGATAAATAATCCATGGCAAAAATAAATGGGCATAGGCCTTTGCTACTTGCTTCATATGCGCATGTTTTAAATAAAATTAGTAAATAAATAGAAAAATAAAGACTAAATTAGAATTAAGGAGACCTGAATTCTATTCCCTTTCCTTTCACCGGCTTACTGAATGACATTATCAGTCCTAAGACCCATCTTATTTTCTCATATGATGTATAAAAACCAGACATCTGGACATCTGAACAACAGAACTCACTTTTTCATAAAGCATACTGAAAAGATATCTAACTGCTAAAGTTTATTGCTAATTTTACCAGCTTATTACAACAGTTTTGAGGCCTCCTAATTCCAACAACTTCTATAGAACTTCTCTGGCAGAAAACTGGAGAAAGATACTGTTGAATGAAGACCGCACATGTTGCAGACATTTTATTACAGCCTTAACGAGCAACATTCAGACTTTTTTTTAAACTGATAACGTAATGATTTAACAGATTCTGAGGCTGAATTTTTATGCAATTAATATTTCAAAAGTCAGCTGTTCTACCTATATATGAAGCAGCCTAGAGCAAAGGAATACATGGATATAGAGTGCAAAGATGTGCCAATTTCTGTCTCTGTAGTTCTGGCTGCAGACTCTGGGAAAAAAAGTGAGTGCCTCCATGCACTAGAGATCCATGAGCAGGATCCTCCTCTGAGAGTAGGTCCATACTACTTACACCTTTAATAATCTTGAGCTGCATTTGATTGGAATTTTGTTTCTGGCATGCTTATTTTAAACATTCATAAAGTATTTTTATAGCAAGCACTTGCAGCTGCTTTCAAAAATGTTTCAAATGCTCCACCAAATCTGTGACATTATGAATATAAGCGAAGAAATAAGTGGATTATTTATCACAAATAGCTTTTATATGTCTGTACAAGCCATCATTGTTTTTTTCCCCATGTTTTNAAAAAAAAAAAAAAGAGGAGATCAGGAGTGACTCTTGGCCCTTCATTTACCAATAGTTTTAAAAGCTATCAAAGCCTTCATCTGCACAATTTACAGATAATATAGCATTTCTGAAACTGTCTCTGTGTTGTGTAAAAAATGCTTATTTAGTGATAATAAAATACCATCACTGTCTTTACAAATAATCCCATCTTCAAACCTATTAAAAAGTAGAGATATGATGTCTTTATTAGAATATTGTCTGTAGATTATTCATTGCAACAAACTGAACCTGAAACATTCAGCATCAGTCTAACAAAGACACCACTCCACCTAAAGATGCTAGCTGTAAGATGGCATCATTAAAACACTGTAGAGACTAAAGAGAACTTTTCCATGGTGTAAAACATAGAAAGCAACAACAAACACTTTTTATCTTTTTGAAAATGTGATTCAGATGACAGTACAACATCATTTTAATCACAACAAAAATAATACAGTGATAATTTGGTTCAGGAAAATAAATTTTCATCAATCACCTTTCTCATTAAGATTGCGGAAAAGTTTGGATGATCCTTTCCAAACTGGTGGCGTCTCCATAAGGATCTGATTCAGTTCCTAAAAAATTATATGTAAAAAAATATAAAAGCGTATAGTTCAATATTTAGTGAAGTAGTTTACGAGTAAATTCTAGGAATATAAAAGACAAGAAACTGCAAGCAAATCTACCAGTTAATTTAACTTCACTTACCACAATCATTTTGGAAGTAATCAAGCACTATAAAATTTTGCACACACAATTATTCCAAGTATTACTCATCTGCATGAATGCAATGTATTTGTGGCTGAAATTACTCACCACTGACCTTATTCACTGAAGCCAAGGACAAGTTTCCCTGGATTTCAGTAAAGTTTTCATACAAAATCCAAGCAACCGCTCTTTTAAAACATTCAACCTGAACTAAAGCAAACTTCACGCTTGAATATGAATATACTTTACCTAAAATACAGGGAAACAGAGAGTCCTTCTGCAGTTATACAAATGTGAAAAAAAGTAAAAGGCACTTAAACACTGCAAAAAAGGAGAGAGTGGCATAAGTATCTCAGGCAGTTTTGGATACACCTGTTGCATCCAGACACTAAGAAATGCAGGCAGATATGAGGAAGGAACTGCCAGATGCTTGAGAAAAATCAGTAAATGCAACATAACAGGCATAGCTGATAAAGTAACTTTGAGATTCTGCATTCAGCTGACTCAGAAGTGACAAAAATGAAGAAATTAAACTTTCTTGAGACTCTATGTTTACATCATGAGATGTAATTATCAAAATGTATGGCCATATGACAACTCAGGAATTAATGCCCACCTGCTTTGAAAGGGATCGCCACTTTTTAGCACCTGCAACAAAAGACAAAGTTATGAGTGCACAGAATTTAGTTATGCTAATGTGGTGTTGTAAAAATCAGACTGCATTATACTGTGTTTTCTAGACAAAGAAGTATTTTCCTTACTTCATGAGTATAACCTTCAACTTGGTTCCAAAAGAATTCTATTTATGTTATTAAAAAACAAATTAGCTTAACACATACCTGAAGTCCTAACTTTAAAGAAACAATTCAGATCTATAGTTTATAATTCAACTGTTTCAGTGAGAAAAAAAGACTTTCAGTGTCCAAAATAAAACCTTAAAACATTCAACAGGAAATAGAAGGCATTCATGCTAACCCCTGGTATCAATATTCTGAAATTATTGTTTACTAGCAGTAGTATTACAATGCAGACTGTAGGGAGACCTGGACTCTGGCCCTTGCCTTGCTGTAGGGACTACTCATACATTTTAAAGCAAATACAGAAAAAAAGTCCTTGAACCTACACCAGGTACTAAGATCCCCTTCAGCCCCTCCTAATAACTCAGATTCATGTTTCCTTTTACAGCCTCTGTCAGGCTCACGTCTTTGCACGTAGTTATGACAGAATAGCAGAAGTGGGCCTCCAATTCAGAACTGCTCATTAGCACTGAAAACTGGTAAGACTGCCCAGATCCTTTCTTCCTAACATTCTACATGAATAGCCATATTCAACAAGAGTTATCCATAACCATTCAAGAATTCAAAACTTGAGGTTCATCCCCATTTGTCCCCCTCAAGACAAATATTTGCACAAATTCGATATTAAGATAAGGCACTGTGAATTTCAGAATTCACAAAGGTACAAAAAGTAGCATTGTATGGGGTCAAATCCATACATTTTTGGTGGGTAAAGATTCCTTTTTATAGAGCTGTGGTATTAGAAATCCCTTTCTCATGATGAACTCCATGCTCCCTTAAATAATTAACACAATACAGAAGGTATTTATGACAGTATTTTAGTAGTTCACAGTTAAAAACTGAATGAAATTTTAATTTTACATTACAGATTTTCATATGCTTTTCAGCTTTATTTTTTTAATTCAATTGAAGTATTGTCTCAAAATACTAAATAAACTTCCCCAAAACAACCTCATTTGCCATAAAAATTGATATAAGCTTATGCCTAACATAAAAACTTGGAAAATAAATATATCTAATTTTCCAATCAGATAATTTCCCAGTCTCATACCTTATATACATATTTTCTCTCTAGACAAGTCAGTGAAGATTTCTGTGTGTATACATGCTTCTTACAGCTCAGGCTAAAATTGCTGCCATTAGCACCAAAGACAACAAAACATGTTTCCTCTTCTCTTAACTGGCTTCCTAAATATATAAACATATATTCAGATGATAAAAACATACCCAGCTTGACACTTAAAAATATTGTATTTTTCCCAATGAAAGCCTGCACCATAAGGGCAGCAGCAAGTTAATGATAGCATTTATTTTCTGTTTTCTATAATAACTGCCTGGAGTAAAAAGTTACACTTTATGAAAGAAAATATACTCTTACAATATTAGTTAGTGTTTAATCGAAAAAGGAAGTGAACTCCCTCTTGACCTTTGTAGGGTTTACATGATTTCCAGAGTAAATCAGTCACAATAGACACATTCATTCCATCACAAATCTCATTCAGGTCTAGTATTATTAGCTTTTCTATAAAGCAGACATAAAGAGCTGCTATTATTATGCTTCAAAGGGCACTTTTTTCTTTTTTAACAGAACTCAAGACTTTTCTGGTCTTCATCCATAAAATCCCCCAGGTGTACCTTCTTTTTTTCCTTATGCAAACTATAGATGCTCTAGTATGGCAGGCTGAATGGAACCAATTATTTACAACTTGTAACTTACTTATATGACTCCAAAAATACCAAATAGGATGTTCAGAATGTATCACTTTATTCAGAAAAATACTTTCCTTAAATGTACTACCTTAAAGAGAGCAATACAGAAAATTGAGACTTGCCCAAGCAGACAAAAGTGGTAGTTTGACAATGCTGCAGTACAAAGGTTAAAATTATCACAGTCAGATATGAGAAGCTGGAAGTGGTAATCTGTGGGTAATCTATTTTACCTGTCCAAATGTCCCAGAAAATATGACTTCCATTATAATGAAATCATCCATTTCTACCCCTTAAAATAATTATTATCTCTGATACCAGCCTAAAAACCTAAAGGACATCCAGGTTAGTTTTGCTTTCAGTTTCAGAGGTGAACTGGACGCACAGGAAGGATTTTGATACAAAGATTTGCTACACTGAACTCAGAAGGATGCCTGACTGTTCAGCTCCCAGATCTCTTCTCCTCTGCCATGATTCACAGAATTTCCTTCTGAGCTGAATGCTTTTTGTTTGGTTTTGCTTTTAAAATCTGAACACTTCTTTTGAAAGAGAGGAAAGCAGAAATTTCATTAGCATGGGAAAATTTTAACAGCAAACCATATATATAGTGTGGTCAAGCCAGTCAAACTGCCACAAAACGGAGCTAAACCAAAATGTTTAACTGATGTCCAGTATATGTAGCACAAATGCTTCATGACCATAGACAGTGAAACCCAACCCCACTGTAATAGAAAGACTTGAAGGTCTGGGCAGAGGAAGTAGATATGAATCGCTGATGTGTATTTGTATTAACCTGTGTGATAAGCAATCTGCTTCCTCTCTTTTAACTGTAAAGAAAGAAAAAAAAAAAAGGCAGATTTGCTTTTTGGTAAGAGTTTCAAAGTTCTGCGGATTTTCACCATCTAAGCTCTATCTTCTGTCTTCACTGTTACAATGAGATTATATCTTTATTCAAAAGTTACAGAAGTTTTGATCACTGATGAGCCATGGCTGAATGCTTTCCTCTTGTTTCATTACTGTTAGGAGAACAAAGGGAAAAATCCAACATCTGCAGAGAGATTTAAGCTCTCCTCTGACTGTTTAAGCACTGCTTTTGACTGTTCTCTACACTAGCTTTGTGGTGTAGACTTCAGGAAGAAAGACCTAAGGTGAGTGATCATACACATCACACCTGAGCAAAGACATTCATATTCCCCAGAAGTTGTGTTCTGCTACCAATGCACTGCAAGCCTGAGGGGCAGGAAATCAAACTAGAGCAGAAAGGGATCACCTTACTATTCAGTCACTCTTTGATACTTAAAGCAGAGATTTTACAATAAATGAACTGAAGTTGATAGTTAATTTTTCATTAATTTAATTAATCCATAGTACTAACTTTGGCAACACTTAAGTGTAGAAAGTGGGTCCCCTGGGGGACTGATACTCTTAAAGCATGTTATTTAGAAAGCTGTGATATGGTTAGAGAATCTCTGTGGCGTAAAAAAGGCCCAAAAGGATAGCAGATGACAAGATGGCAAAATTCACAAAAAAATGCTATGCTAAGTTATTTAGAGAACTCATGTTGCCTGCCTGTTTACAGAAAAACTATACAGAGGAGGAAGCAAGAAATTACAGCAATACTGTCCTGCTCTGAAAGAAAGTGTCAATGAAAATGGCACAAATTAACTTGCTGTCCCTCATGACTGTTGAGCTGTGTGTGACCTTTAAGACAAGCACGTTCAACTAATGACTAGTATACAGATGTTTACGATCTAGTAACAAGTCAGGATACTGACTGATGCACTTGGACAATTAAAAATAAAATTCTGGAAACATGCAGTATCTTTATACTACAATCAGAAACAGAAGTAAGAATCAGAAGCAAACGGAAAAATAACATACACTGCTGACATTTTCTCTAGCAATTTTATAATTAAAAAACTTGTGCTTACATTTGGGTTCGTCACTTGTAACAGCCTGAATGAAGTCGTGTGGAGTCATATATAGCTGTCCTTCAAATTCTAAACTGGCAAACCTACGAAACCGTTGCTCCCGAGGAGTTGCATAAAGGTGTAAATCTTCAAGGTCCGATCTGCTTTCTGTAACCTTCAATGACAGAAGGAAACAGTTTTAATGTACGAAAAAAGTTTTGGTTTACAATTACCACTGCCATTCACCACAAAAGAACTGTAAATGTAAAGGCGCTAATTCATAAAGTCCAATGCATCCAAACAACTTCCTATGGTAAGAGCTGAAACTACCATCAGGATTTCACTGCTATAATTTTCAGTCTTCTACAAATCTAGCAATAAATCTTTGTGCATGCAGACTACTCAAGCTCAGGAAAAAAGAGAACTTCAGCTCCTGAATCACTGAAAAGGGGCAACTTTACCTCAAGGAAGTCAATGTAACTTCATCAGGCAGATTTCAAACAACTCTGCCAAAATTATTTCAGTTCGATATTTCCAGAATGGAATAACACCTTTTTTTTTAAATATTGCTCCTTAATATAGAGTGCAGTGGTTGATACTCCAGTGTAAATTCTTCTATAAATACTTCTATTTCAAGTATCCAATTGAATTAAAGCTATCTACCATACTTTAGGGAACAGAAGAAGAGCATAATTGTATCTCCAGAGTTACAAAAGTATAATATGGCAATATGTTCACACATCACAGGAGTTAACATATGTCAGGACTTTCTGCTATATTTACCAGAATTTACCAGTCAGCTGACTTACATGTAAACTTGGTAGTACAAAACTGTAAGGTGTTCTAAATTATTACTTTGTTTTACACTGCCAAACCTTTTTATAGAAAATATACCACTGCTATTTGAAAACCTTCTTTAGCCCATAATGAGGCAAGTTCCTCTGTGGAATCAATATCCAACATTTTTTCAGAGATGAAAACACCAAACCCAAAATATTTCCTAAAAGCAAGTGCAATGTTATCACTAACTTTTCCCAGTATGCTAAAATATGAATGCAGCATCTTATGAAGTATCCCAAAATACTTGTTATTCCTGTCATTTCATACAGTATCTCTACAATGCTACAGCTATCAAACTAAGAAAATGCAACAAGCAGCACATGATTTAACTGATATTATGGTTGCTTTTAACAACTAAGCAAACAGACAGATACACCTTGTTTTTCAGAGAGGCATCTAAACCCAAACAGAAGTTGGAAGATGTCTGCAGTGGCTGTCCACTAATAGATAACTGTCCTCAAATACAAAAAGAAATTAGTTTTTCAAAACCCTTCTAAGAAGAGATTTCAGATTTCTTCCATTAGAAGCAAAGACACTTTTATACTGGGCAGTCGAAGATTTGGGCTCACTTTTCTTCAGCTTTCCAAACAAAGTCCTCAAAAAATAAAACATTAGTAAGACTGCTGCAGTGAAACAAAATTTTATGCCCTCAATTGTAAGTAGATTATTAAATTAGATTTGTAAAACAGACATATCAAAAATGAATGTGTCTAAAAGAGGTCAACCAACCTTCTATTTGAAAAAAAAAGGATGATTTTTTTATAGGAGAGTTTTAATATTTAGATACTTTATCTAGGACTTCAGCCAACCTTCTAGAAGGAAAAAAGAGTGTGTATTTCTCTTTCTGGACTGTCTCCAGTATTTTTAAAATCATTGCTTCATTTGTATTGGTGTGAAAATGTTTCACTTCAATGGAAAAATCTGTCAGAGAAACTAAGAGAAACGCTTATACAATAATTTAGTTTTCAGGAGACTGCTTTACTATTCTACACTTCTGCTAGAGAAGCAGCTCTAAACCTGGGCTTTGTGTTTTTTATAATTTTCAAATGACCACTAAATTAAATACAGGGAGAAAAAAATCTAAGAGCCAGACCTACAAAGTCATCTTTGAATCATAGAAAGAAGCTAAATTCTCTTCTGACATACTCACATGCAAGCCAAAATATTTCTGTCCTATCTCACTGTTTGAATATTTTGGTCTTACTGATCCTTCAGTAGTCCAGTGGCATTCAAGGTATGCCTTCATGTGGGATTTACACAACTCAATTGTTTTGATAGAGCTTGTAGTGACACAACTGATTATCCCCGTTTTTGAAGTTTAATAATCTATCTTATTTTTGATACGTATGTTATTTTATCACTATTACAAACACGCTTTCGAATACATTCGGGGTGTAAGCATGAATAATAAAGCAATATTTCTGCAAAGTCAATTTTCAGAAAAGAAGCTGCTTCAAGGCCATATTACATATACAGTATATACATCAATTGTAATCAGTCATAATCAATCATACACAATCAGGGGGATCTCTAGATAATGCCTCTCTCAAATACCATCTTATTTTAGATCTCTGTTAGCATTTGGAGAGCATGTTGAGATTCTCTGCTCTCTCAAGAAATTCTCTGTCTCAGGTACCACTGCCTAGTATTTAGCTTGAGATGCTTAGGAAAGCATTTGCTAAATTCTCAGACACATATTTCAACATTATCTTAAGGACTTTATGCTACTACAAGTATAAAATGACATGCCGCAAACATGGAATTTTCAAGACGTGCTTAAGCTTAACACATGTC
This sequence comes from Sclerurus mexicanus, assembly GCA_013396755.1. Taxonomy (NCBI): domain Eukaryota; kingdom Metazoa; phylum Chordata; class Aves; order Passeriformes; family Furnariidae; genus Sclerurus; species Sclerurus mexicanus. The sequence continues at coordinate 671,478 of VWZF01003493.1, read as the reverse complement.
AGTACTCAGGTCTGCAAAACCTTAATTTCTGCCTCATTTTTCCACCTGGTTTCCCTCTGACTATATAGCAATGCCAGTATTCCATGCTGTGGCTCAAAGCCATTGTAACCTGACACGAATACAGCCTGCCACCAAAGAGAGCAGCAGCTCCCTAAAGGCCCAATACCAGCATGCCCTTACTCTGGCACTTTATGTTCATTTTTCCAAGTGTCAAACTAGATAAGGGAACTGGTCTGACTGAGAACTTTTCTTCCGGTGGTGTTATTTTTTAGCTAGATAATTCCTGGATCTACTTCACAAGAGCAGTTATTTGTTTCAAAACCTAGGCCATAGGAACTTACAGATTACAAAAAAGAAAATACCACCGGTTCCAGCAACAAGCTCCACCTCCTTCAAATTAAAGTGAGGGGAAAACTGCAAATTTAAGCATAATTTTATTCCAAGGAATAAAAATACCACTTTATTTTGAACTTTGTGGTTTTATCTGAAAGAATAAAAAAAAGTTATTTCTGCTATTGATCCACTATGAATTTAAATAAATGGACCCAGGGCTTAACATGTATTGGATCACTGATCCATATTACAAAATGTCCAGATAAAAGCAAGGTTTGACTGCAGAAGACTCCAGGCACAAACTTTATCAAACTGACAAACAAAATAATATGTGGAAATAATAATATTTTTTGTCCAAATTTCTCATTCAGAGCTTTTCAGCTTCTATTACTGCTTAATAATTTATGCAATACATAGCAATGCTTTCTCTTGTATAAAAATGGCAATCATTAGGAACTAATAAATATGCTAATTAAAAGCCAAGATATTCTAAAGTATGACCTGAATTCATACTTCTTCAGGTATTCTTTTAAGAAATCCATCTCAACACATAACGATGAAACATCTGTTTTCTTCAACATCAGCAGATCATAATGCAGTGAGTTGAGTATGAAAATCTTAGTGACACCAATTGCTCTCAATTGATTTATTCCATATTTATGCCCAGCTTAGGCAATCTTACTGTAGCAGCATCAGTATCAAACCCAAGGGCAAAACTGGCACATGAAAAGGCTGAGAGAGTTGTTCAGCCTGAAGACTCCAGGGAGACCTTAGAGCACCCTTCCAGTACCTTAAGAAGGCCTACAAGAAAGCTGGACAGGAACTTTTTACAAGGGCATGTAGTGGTGGGACAAGAGGGAAAGGCTTTAAACTGAAAGGGTAGCATTACATTAGATATGAGGAAGAAATTCTTTACTGTGAGGTGATCAGACACTGGAACAGTTTGCTCAGAGAAGCTGTGAATGCCCTGAAAATGTTCATGGCTAGACTGGATGGAGCTTTGAGAAACCTTGTCTATTGAAATGTGTCCCTGCCCGTGGCAGGCGTGTTGGGAACTAGATGATCTTTAAGGTCCCTTCAAACCAAACCACTCTGATTCTATGAACAAGACACAGAAAGCAGATATTGAGTAACTTAGGGAAGGTTGTGTTGGTGATAGGAGTGAACAGGATTCACTAAGATTCCAGTTTCTATTTGAAGTTTCAAGAGCTTATCCAGACTAAATCTCTCTGTAATTAACAGCAATCTTCAAAAACTTTCATGAAAGTACATCTCTTTGACAAACAAATGAGGGGAGATTTTTTCATGTTTCTTGTTTGGCAATCCTGCCTACTAATTACTATGATCCCGTATAATGATATGGTTCTCTGCCTTTCAAAAATGGACACGGCCATTTCCTTCAAGCAGAATATCACAAAACTCCCAACAGCAGTATTATCTTAATTTTAGGCATAGAGCTGCTTTGTTATTAGAAATTTAGGGGGGAAAAAGCCCACCACTGAAACCAAGAATCTAGTTGGTGGGCAAAATTTCTGTCCTTACAACTTCACAACTCAGGAAGTAAATATGAAGAGGAAATACTGAAGTTTATGTGCACTCATGAACAATATATTATCTTTTCCCTATTCTCAAAAAATTCTAAGTGTTAATAGTTGTAATGGAACAACTCATGATTATCATTCTTGTGCCCTTCCTCCCTCAAACTCTGGTGCCTTGTTGCTTCATATTTCACCTCCCACTCCCAGTCCTTCTGTGCCATACCCTTGACAGAAGGACTGCAGATGGAACACAACACCTTTTTTGGGGTGTTTAAATTAGCTGAAGAGAAAAAATTTTCTTGGCCTATTTTCCTGCTGTTCCCTACCACAGAATTGTGTATACATATACCTAATTCTCCCACAGAAAAGATATTTCAAAGCCCTTTCTAAAATGGATTCAGCACTTATGTGCAAACCACAATCAGGTGAATGAAACATTTTCCATAAGAAAGGCCATTTTAACATCACCTTATTGAAGCAAGGTAAGTAAAAATTAAATTGAAGACCAAATAGTAATTTGGCAGGGTCTTTCTCTGAATGGAGAGTATCATTCTTCAATTATGTATGTTTCTGTTGTTGATCTCTGCTACAAACAGCCTAAAACATCTGGAAAAGGCTTCAAAAGTTTCAAATTTATTATGCAAATGTAAATACGGTAATGCTCTGTCGCTAGAATGTTTCAATTACTTAATATAATTACTGAAAACCCCTAGTTTTTGTAACAATACCACAATGTGTGCCACAAAGTAGTAGTTCTTTAGAGGGAGATCTTTGTCATTGACACGTCACGTTTTTAGATCAACTCTGAAAGCATGCCTTGCAGAACCTCTTCAGAGTGACACCCCTCCCTATTTTCTCTCTCTTCATAGCAAAAAATTTGAGTGAAGAAAATCTAGACTTTCTATAAAGCAAATTCAGTGTTCAAAACCCTTTCCCGTTTGGAGTTCATCTTTCATATACTGTGTCTATCAATACAAACAAGTCAAAGTGCCCTGAAAGTCTGATGCTCTCACCAAATGTCTCCATGTGCTGCTTCGAATTCCTTAACGCATGGCCTAATCTCCATTTCTGGTACCATGCTTATGTTACTGGCTTTCTCATCTCAGAGACAAGTTCTGTCAGAATTTGGTGTAACATGTGGTGACCTTGGTAACCTGTATGGCCTTCCAGTGAAATCCATGCAGCAACTTTACATTGCCATAAGACAGTCTAACACAGGGCACAAGCCCACAGTGACATTAAAGTAGCTAAAATTTTACAGTAGTTATGATCCCAAACTATCTGAAAATATCAGTAATAATATGAAACAGAAAATATCAGTTAATGATATGGCTCAGATTAACTGTGAGTAAAGTGCAGAAGACAAAATATTACATCATTATTCTTTCTATTAAAAAACACAAATGTTCTTTGTCAAGTGTGAGTTTTGTACTACATTAGATCAGTAATTAGGAAGTTTTACTCTGTGACAAAAAATCTAGTTTCCCCACAGAGACAAGCTTAAATCCAGATACAGGATTTTTCACTTGGAAATTAAAAAACTGATGCCTATAAGCTCATAAAACTTTGCAGAAGTAAGCTGCAAGAATCATTATCAAAACCCATAATAATACTCCAACTCCCAGATTTCTGAGAATACCTACAAAAAAATCCAAAATATTTTAGAGAATAAAGAGGTAAAAATGTACATGCTGTTTGCATTTGAAGCAAAAAGCTCCAGCAGTATCACATAAAAAAATATCACAACTCTGCTGTGTTCCAAGACAAATCAGTTTTCTCTTGCCTTTTCCAACTGAGATAAAGGTGAGACTATTTTAGCTAAAGAAGCCAACATTTACTACTAAAGTACATTTTGCTTGCAGTCAAAATTATGTTTGTTGCAGTAGTTTAATCTTTATTTCAAGTGAGTAACTTTCTTTGAATTTTTGCTTGCAAAGTAATCTGTCTTCCATCACTGAGAATCTGTGCAAATTATTAAAATAAAAAGATTTTCAAAGCAATGCTGTTCCTAACTTCCTTCGTTTATATTTGACTTCAGGCTTATTTAATATGCTCCCATGTAGATAAAAGTAGCACAATTCTGTTTTCATGCTGGGTGGCCAAAAGGTTAAACGTCAAGTTCCCAGTGTGGGAAAATCCCAAAGCAGACAAAACAGTTTTGATGCTTACTGAAGTTAAATTTCTAGCAGACAACTTAGATGTAGTACAGTCAACAATTCTGTTAGTTGATCCCGCTTCACTGAGATAAGGACATTATTATATTAAAGTATTTACAAGCACAGGAAGCTGGAATGTGTTTAAAATGCTGTAAAAAAGGCCATGGTCAAGTAAAATTCTGTTACAGGAAATCCTTGGGTAAGTGTTTAACTGTAAGCACAGGTATTTCAGAAATCCTCCGAAGTAAGTATTATGCTAAAATACTCTCCAACATTCTTACACTAGTTTCATACAGAACTTACCTTTTCTCTAGCAGCTATTCAAGAAGCTTTAGTCACTGTGCATATCCCACTACATGCCCACATGCTTCACTGCATGCAGCATTAAAACATACTAGTAGCTTCACTTATCCATTCCAAACATGCATCATCCTTTTTAACATTACGAGGAACAAAGAATCAATGATGAAAGGTAAACCTTCCCTTTCCTTCAGCATAACTCTCACTACAGCTGGCTGGCAAGCATTATTCTCAGGATGATGCCAGTAAGGAGCTTCAGCTGCTATCAGCCAAAGATCAAATCAATTTCTTACATTTGGCAATTACACCTACGACACAAAACACACAATTCTTATGAAAAAGCATTTGCTACAAGTGGCTCTTGTAAAAATTATGCTCATGCATCTTTTGGATCAGCATCCTTCTTGAGCAGGCAGGAGAATCTCCTCCCTAAGGGAGCTGGCCTTACTTTTTGGAATTAAAGTTTTGTTCTTCATTTCACAGAGATGGAAATACATGACGTAATGCCCTTAGAAATGTGCTGCTACAAATAAACTTGACCTTTTGAGTATTTTCATAAGGAGGGAGTTGGACAGTACTGCTGAAGTACTAGGGAAAAACCCTCTGGAAATATCCCAAGTATGAGGCTTCCTTTTCCTGGAAATCAATGTGCCCTCAAGAAACGTGATAAAGTACACATTCTGTGTCTGTCTCTCCCTGTCCACTTTTTAATTCCTAAACTACCTCTGAAGGAAGTGGTTCTCAGAGAGTATTTCCTAAAAACAAATAGAGGCCTGCAGTTCACTACCTTTACACAACGACAACGTGATTACAGAAAAGATCTTTTAGAAGTGCAAAGAGGCATAACCGATATTTCCAAGACGATTTTAGTTTTACTAAGGACACTGGGCTTTTGGAGGGAAGAAACTAGAAGGCAATATTAATTCCTCTGAGGAACTCTGACATTGGATTATGTGTTTAGAAAATGGTTATATTGCCCTGAAAGCAACATGATACACAGCTGTTCCAAGGTAAACACCTAATAAGCAGCGTTGGATCAGGGCTCATCTTGGGTCAATACTGTTCTCAGTTGTCAGTACAGAGAATCTGTATCAAAATAACAGTTCTTTCAAAGAGATTCCTGCTCTGCATAAACATCTAGACTTAAAAGGAGCTGTCTGCTACTGGAGCTCTAGTAGTCTTCACCAAAACCTTTAGACACAAAACCAGCAGCTCTGAGTGCAGAATTTTACTTTGGTTCTGAAACATTCTGTGGTAGCAACCCTGGAATTAAAAGTGCTGCTTTATTACAGTATCCAAGACTGCACTGTAGGTAATCACATGTAAAGATGTCAGGGCTGGAACTATTCCCAGAAAGCACCTGGGAAAAGGTAACCTTACAGGGAACTAGGTCTCATGCTGCTTTTGTAACAAATCTTACTCTCCATCAGAACACCACCACCAATATGCTCAGTCAAGCAAGTATACTTTTGCACTCATCACATGATCTTTGCCTGCTCAAAAAACCTGCCACACCACTGACCCCATGCTGGTGACACATGCCATAGCTTACTTGACTTTTAGCAAAGAGGACCTTCTCACCTATCTGTACATAAATTCACAAACCCGTTGCTCATCAGGTTTCATACTTTAGAAGTCTCGTAGAACATAGAAACAGACCGGCAGACCATTTTGACAGATTGTTTCTCTACGAGTCGTTAGGTGTAGATACTCCTTCCGGAAGATTTATAGCATGGGGATTAGGGCTTGTTTTGCTTCGGAAGTCTTTCCTGCTTAAGAAGAAGCACTTTTCTCAAAGGGAATTTGGATGTTTTCTCCTCCTGCATTCCAGAGGAGGCTTTCAGGCCCTCTCTCTCTCATGTCAGGAGAGATAAACTCTCACAGACTTTAAGGCTCTTATCCTTCCACTGCCTGGCATTTCGGGGGTACCTGTGTGCTCTCTTACCTCACAGAGTCTTAAACACTTTTTTTTCAGTTACTCTCAAACGATGTGCCTCATTTCTGAGTTGGCCCAACAAAGTGTCCTATCCACATCTGTGTAATCATCACTATTAATCCTGGAATCTTAAAGCCATTTTATATTTTAATGGGTCCATAAATCCTAGATGACAGCAGTAGGACAAAGCAACTATCAGGATATATATGATAACCTTATATTCTTAAATATTCTGTCACTACTGCCAAACACTATTTCAACTCAGTAACAGAATCTGATGAAGTCAACTGTAGGGATACTAACTGGGATGAGCACAACTCTCAAAATACTTTCACAGGCCATACAAACATTATCTGGAAGCAGATGATTTGCCTGAAAAGAAAGTTGTTCTTTGATAGTCAAAATGTAAACTAAGTTAACCTCAGTTTCTTAGTATTTGGGGGCATCAGAAAATTGTTCTGCTGTCTGCTGGAGATGCCCAGATGAAACAAGGATATTTCACTTACAACACTTTTACAAAAACTTATCTGAAGAACTAAAAAAGACACATGGGAATTAAAGACTAGATATTGTACTTAGTTTGGCTGGGAGAGTGCCTTTTTTTCACAGTAGTTGGTATGGTTCTATGTTTTGGATTTGTGACCAAAAGAGTGTAGATAACACAGAGATGTCTCAGCTATTGCTTAGCAGTGCTGGCACAGTGTCAAGGCTTACTCTGCTTCTCACACTGTCCCAACAGCGAGTTGTCTGGGGGGTGCTAAAGAGCTGGGAGGGGACAGAGCTGGGACAGCCGACCCAAACTTACTAAGGGGAGATTCCATACCACATAATTGTGCTCAGAAAGAAAAACTTTGGGGAAGAAAGAAGAGATAGACACACACAATCAGAGCGATGGCATTTGTCTTCCCAAGTCACCATTACGTGTAACGGACCCCTATGTGGATGGCTGAACACCTGCCTGCCCATGGGAAGCAGTGAATGAACTCCTTATTTTGCTTTGCTTGCGTGGCTTTTGCTCTGCCTGTTGAACTGTCTTTATCTCTACCCATGACTTTTCTCACTTTTGCACTTCTAGTTCTCTCTCCCATTCCACTGCAGGAGGGTAAGCGAATGGCTGTGTGGGGCTGTGTGGTGCCTGCTGGCCAAGTTTAAACCCCAACACTACTGATGAGATAGCCATAGCTATCCTGAATCTTTCCAAACACTGAGCATTTGAATGCTTTACATTATGATACAGTTTTCAGTTACAAACTTACTATGTGTTAACCACTAAAAATGAAATTACTCATGGTCAATTAACATTTCAGAACAATTTTTTTGAATAAACACAAAAGCTGTGGGAGGAGATGGATTTATTTTTCCCACATTAAAGCATTTACAAAATTTTTAAGTCTCTCTGTCGAGTCTGTGTTTACACAAGTCTATACATTACAGCTGCTGATGTTTTAAAGGAAAGGATTGCAGGTTTTGCACGGGCTGGTCACTTTAGTGTGAGGGTTTGGGTTTTTTTTTTTAGTGGTTACTCTGTCCCCCAGGGGTGATACAAGAAACCATCAGCGTACCTGCTTCCAGCAGCTGCTGTAATTCTCTATACCAAGACATTGATCTTGTTTTCAATGGCCTAAGTAAATAGCATTTGGGAAAAGCATGCTGCTAGAGGGAAGGTTACGGAAGATGCATACAAATGGAAATATCAGGATGAAGTAGAAAAGTGTGGCTTGGACAGAAGGAGGGGAAAAAAAAAGCGCTGTTGCATGATTTGCTTTGATGGAATGAAAGGCAGACTGAGACCGAAAATGAAAAGGGGAGCTAGGGAAATAGGAAAGTAGGGGAAGGACAAACCTAGAAAAACCCTGAAAACAGTGTCAGACTTTGTGCATTACAAATAAAGAAGAAACGTCAAAAAGCAGCTGGAGTGGATCCCAGGATACTTGACCCTCATCATTCATTGTTGTTCAGTACCTGATAGAATTGTAAAAATCTCCTAGCAAAGCACACATCACAGTTCCATCGAACTCATCTATAAAGAAGCTGCAGGTTATCATTCTCCATTAGTCTAAACACACTCTACAGTACATCCAAGAGCTCCAGCCTTTAACCTAGTAACACTGACACTGTTGTGGCTTTTCATGACAGAATTTTCTACTTCCAATGTTATTATGTTTTTAAACTGTTAAACTCTATTGGTTGCAAGCTGAGCACTCAGAATTAGGAATTTAAGAAGTTATTGTCACTACCATGAACACCATTCAATGCAACTTCAACAGTATTCACATCCTTTTTTCCACCTCTGGAGATGCTTCAGAAGTGTGTAATAAAAAAAGTTGGTGCGCGTCACAGGTTTAGATGGCAATTATAAATGGATCACAGATAGAGCTCACAGTTAAACCACTCTTGGTAATTCACCATCTAGATCCACTTTCAAACTATGGTCTTTCCCCACTGCCATACAAGCCCTTCTACAGCATGAGACTCAATAATAAAAAAGCCACAGGAACCCACTATCTCAGACCAAAAGTTCAGCCACACAAACTGAGTGGACATATTTCAACTTAATTGTTCAAATTTTCTGCCATGCAAATGGAAAACCAAATTAAGAGTCCTTTCCCACATAAAACCATGGTGTTTGTCTTCAAAATTGTTTGTTTTCAAAAAATAGTCAGTATATACACAGAAAATACACTTTACGCATTTTTAAAAATTTTACATTAACTAAAATACGTTAATTCTGAATTTGCAACCTCAGTCCTTTTATAATGCTGTATGTGAAAATTAATAATTATACATCCCACTAAATTCACTGACTTTTCTAGGGTGCAGGAGATATATTTCCCCTGGACGAACACTGAGAATTAAGACTGGACAAGTAAAACTGTGTTAAGTCCTGTCAAATCAGAACGGTATGAAAAGCTGGAAGAGTTTGTCTTCAGTCCTCTGTGCCACAGTAACACACTCAAGACACAAATATATGAATAATCAAAAACACCTGGCTCAACTTCCCTTCGTAAGGGATGCTGCCAACAGAACCTGCATTTTGGCTAATGACACAGGATAAAATGGCCAATAATATTCGTAACTAAGCCCAAGGCCTCCTTTGCAAAAACTGAGATCCTGTTCTCAAAGACAATAGAAAATAAACTTAGTATACAGGAAAGCAGGTCATTTGCACCACTGATTTCCAGTCTTAGCAGACCACATGCTGACAAACTACCTAATCACAGCTCTTGACATTTTTAATTGAAAAAAACCCCACCAAACAACCCTATCATTAGCATATATTACACATGCCATGTCGCAGTTTCTCCCTATCATAGGGAACTTCGTTTTCCAGGTTAACAACAACTGTTTCTTATTATCCCTGGTTACTCAACCTGCGTTTTCTCTGAATTAGTCCAACTTAAATGTTATTTGCCATAACGCTATCCGGTTTTACGAAGCTCCGCATAAACCTTTCGCTCTATAGAAAACGTTACGCTAAGACTACAATAGTCCTAAGTATAAAGAACCTGAGGTCAGGTTTTGAGCTGCCAGGAGCCGTTCCATCGGCAAAACGGCATCCTCTGTTAGCGAAAGACTGGGTTAGGGCAGCATCAGGGACCAAACGCGGGGCTGGAGCTGGAGGCGCGGCCGGGGCGCGCCAGTGCCCGCTGCGCGCTCCGGTGACACGGACCGGGGGGTGCCGGGGACAGCCCGCGTCTCTCGGGGGGTGACAGCTCCTCCCGGGGCCCGGCCTCGCCTCCCGGCCCGGCCCGGCCGCACGCAGGGTCACCTCTGCGCCGCAGCCCGGGAAGCGCGCCCCGGCAGGGCAGGGCAGGGCCGGTCCCGCCGCGCAGGGACGCGCACACACACCTACCGTCTCC